>JASAMW010005511.1:0-50713 GCA_030247985.1 Epsilonema sp. ZAB3_2 | reverse complement strand
CAGTTTTTTCATGGCCCCAGGTCTGCCCAGGTGTGACAATGGCAGGTATGGATTGGAGTTGATTGCGGCCACATTGTCCGCTTGTTAAGCCGGAGAAAAGTGTGAGAACTGGTGGACTTGGGATTTGTAGATTTAGATCAGCTTTACTGCTTGATCCTGTGTCTCCAAGTATCGTTCAGAAGTTTCTCGGTCAACCGTTGCAAGTGACACTGAAAAAATTACAGTAGATTGGAAATCCGTTCACAAAAGTTTTTCGCCGGTGTGTCTACTGTACGGTGCTTACGGAAATAAATAGCTGGATTTTCACTGGCCGGACAGGGGTAACCAATTTGTCGAAAATAGACTGGCATTTGCTTGGTGTATCCTGAAAAAGCAGTCTACGAAATATTGTTTTTTCTGCAGCTCTAAAAAACTACATAAAGTGTGTAGTACATAGTATGTCTTCTCTGCATGCGCCATGCCATGCATTGTGTTGTCGTACCTGTGTACAAAACTTCTCCAAAGAACAAAATCGTCATGCGATCGAAAAGTTGGTAGATGTCAGATCGCGGCATGGTGACGCTGATGATTGCCATGCGATTGCTTCGTTTCACGTACTGGTACAGGTTGTACATTAGCTGATAGGAGCTGAGCGCATCCAAACCTCTGGACGGCTCATCGATAACGATCAGCACTGAAACAATCCACCCACACTCAACACCGATAACCATGAATATATTGTACTAACCATGAATATACTGTTACATTGGCTGATCCTTCTTAGTCCGTTTATTACATGTATCGTTTTCTTACATGGGTCTCTGAGAACGTGATATGCAACCAGCAGGCGTCTTCTGCTGCTTTCCGGTAAGTCTTTTACTCGGATGCGGGAAAGGTCGAGCAGCTCAAACTCCCTCATTACTGTGTTCACCTATACGTACGTACATACACGACACGCACGAAGGGTAGGTTAGGTATAGGTACAGTGCGTACACTGATCCAAAGAGTTTACCCTTTCAGTTTTCTCCTTTTGCGATATTGCAGGTGCCAGCGCGAGTTCTGCGTGAAACTTCAGCGTTTCTCGCACGCTGAGATGCTTGTTCAGGGTCTGCTTGAAGGAGACATAGGCGCAGTTGTTCTGGAAATTGCGTTCAGTCATTGGACGATGGTTCAGCAGGATGGAGCCTCCCGTAGTGCCCTGCACCCTTCGAGCTATGACACTCAGTAGGGTCGTCTTCCCACTTCCTGCTTGTGCACAAAATTCAGTAAAAAATTCCGCTCGAATATTCCATTTTTTTGCTCATCTGACATTATTTTTTTTACCAGTTGACCCGGTCACTCCCATGATTTCACCACCATGGACTTCCAAATTGATGTCTTTGAGAAACTGGGCCGTGATAGGCGGATTGAAGATTTTCGAATACCATTGCCCAGTGGTGAAGCTGCGGATGTAAGAGAGATTATGGCACTCTAGAACGTAATCAGCCATAGGCGGGTCTACAGTTTTCCCATTGATAAACACCATTTTCTGCAAATAACAAAAATGTTGACCCCTTCAACTGCGGAATGTATGTAATGTAGAGGAGAATTTTATAGTGAAAATGACTACTGTACTATCTTACCCTTCGTACGTTTCTGCTTTGACTCGCTTGAATTTTCGAATTGAGAAATTCGTTAAGATTTGAGGCGGCGATTTGAGTAAAGCCTGGAAAATAGGCCAAATCGTCTAGGGTCTCATAGTAGGTGTAGGATAAGTTATCATAATTGAAGAAAGACATTTTCATCTAATTTTTGCCGATTATTGATGAATTTAATATAATACAGCAGCGTATTTTGTTTCGCAACGACAGCAAAAAATAGCAAGCAGCACCAGCAAATTGCAAAATGAGGAATAAAATTTTTATTACCGTTTCTCTCGCATCTGTCCATTGAAAAGAAGGCGCTTTTACTCGAATATCCCAGGGTATACCGATTGTAGCCCGGGCCATTACGGCGCCTGCTGTTCTTCACATACATATTTATTTATGTAAAATTTCTAAGTTTATTCATACTGCAGAATTTCGGCAAATTTAATTCTTATTTTGGGCGTGAAATTGCTTCAAGTGCTTCGAGCAATCGAACGTCCATGTGCCTATCGGTAAATTCGGATCATTTTACAGCGCAAGGTCAAGTGTGGGCCGTTGAAATCCATTCAAATACACGGATACTTTATTCCAAAATTTGTTTTTTGACAAATTTCAAATATTTACACGGTCTGATGTCAATTCTATAATACCGCCACACAGCGCCACAAATAAAAGGGCTGTATGTGTACTTGACTTGGTTACTTGCCTCTTACCGTATTTTTATGCTTGAGCTAGCGGCCTTATGCCGATAATTCCGCGCCTTTAGAGGAAAATCGTTGGATCAGAACCGTTTCAGGGTTAGATCACCGTCTTCTTAAATCTTCTGCCCCCTCCGATCAAGCGGATTAGAAGTCGTTTGTCACCGGTGTGCAGGGCTAAAAATAAGCAGAAACACGTTTTTACGTGAAGGTTGAAATTCCGCAGAAAATTGCAAGGAAGTTCTTACGAGGAAGGGTCGGCGCCTAGCACCCAGCGCTTAATATTATTGCTTTGTAGAAAACATGGAACGGTCGAAAAGAATGATTTCGTTTTTGGCAAAAAAGCGTGGCCAGTCCCTTATTTCTTTTGAAAAGGAAAAAAAGTGCTGCAAAATCTTGTGCGACATGACGGCGGAAACCGCGAAGGGTTTTCTTTTCTTCTGGGGTGCGCCAAGGTTGAGGGATGGAGAAGAACCGTGGTTCATTCGATTCGACATCAAGAAACGCTCTTTGCTGCCTCGCGCACCGGACACCAACCAATCACCTTCGAGCTTCGACCTTGGCTGGTCTCGGGACCGCAATTACTGACTACGCATACTGTCGCCTAAAAAGGCGTAGCCGATCGCAATGGCGGTAATTTATCCACGATACGCTACGCATGTGCTCAGTATGGGCAGGAGAGTTCGAAAACGTCGAAAATTTCACTTCACCGTCCGCCCTTCGCTGAAAAAGAAAGGAGTCCTGCCATTTTCAAGGCCTCCTTGGCGGTCCGACCCAAACCGTGGCTGTAATGTCATGTGTCTCAATTTGCGGCGATTCTTAACAATGGAACGCGCATGCCTTTTGTTGACGCTTGAACCTTACCTGAGTGAGCACAAGAAACTGCACCGTCCGCGCTATCGAAAGAACTCGAAATATTTCTCATGAGATCGCCAGTGTCGGTGTCGTGGAAATGAGAGGATAGAAAAAAGGACGAAAATATGAATATTAGGCGTGGGGACACTGCTCATATTTTCTCCTTGCTCCTTTTCCGTTCGTTTCCCTTTACCTTTTGATGCGGATTCTAACACGGATGTGGCGCCCTGTACGGACGCATGCGTACATACATATGTTCGAGCACCTGTCACCAGCCTACTCCTTTGCCTATGTATTTTCATACTCTATGCATGTGTACATACATACGTCCTCTGTATACGTGCGGCGTATTGTATTACGTACATGATGCATGGAGCCGAATACCTTATTCGGAACATGGCTCGGCGTAATCTGATGTCGTTTCGCTTGATTTCACCCAGTAGCCACCAGGTGCGACATTTACGGCTACTGTGGGTCGCGTGTGTTCAAGCCGTAAAATGCTCCCCTCTTCATCCTTTCTCCAATAATTTCATTTCGTACTGGCGAGACGTACGTACGTACACGCGAAATTCGGAAGCTGCCCAAGCGTATGTACGTCACGTACATCGTCGTATCGTATGTACGTATGTATGTACACTCTTATCCGACTTATTTGGTTCCATCGCAGCCAAATTATGGAAATATAAATAAATATATATTTCATAGGTAGGTACGTATATATGCATAAGGCTGCCTTAGGTCACGGAAAGAGGGATATTGAGAAGTGGACTCTCCCTTTTCGTCGCCTGAATTGAACATTATACAGGGTGTCTCACGTAGACCTCCCTAACGATCGAGCCTTATAACTTCCGTACTGCAGTAGATATCAAGCTGAAATTTTGTCCCCAGAAACCCAAGAAATTACCATACTATGTGACAAAATTTGAGCCAGATAGTCCCACAGCGCACAAAATTACAGGCTTAGAAATTTTGGACCCTGTTTTATCATTTTCTGCAATGAGCATGGTTTTGAGATTAGAATCTTCTGCTCAGCATGGTCAAGAAGCTTATCCAACATGGCAATATGGTGGAACAACAATGGCTGAACTTCATCACAGTCCGGAACACAAAGGATTCAAAAGTGCAGGCGATTTACCGCGCATTACAGCGTTCAAGGAGCTTTTGAGGGCACTATAGTACAAATTATAATTCTAGGACCCATGTATTATTTATCTCGAGAACTACGCGACGTAGAGCAAAGCGGTCAAAACTTCCACGGATAACTTTAGCTCGCCTCTCCAATAAAAAAAACCGTTTGATTCTATCTGCTCTCAGTGTCGAGATCTCGCCAAATTCCTTCAGCACTGAAATCGTGTCACCTTTCGGCAGACGCTAAACCACGCAAACCACGACACCCTACGACCCTGTACGCCCGATGCGCATTTTCATCGTCTTCATCACATATGCTTATTTCTGCCATTTTGATTTTTCGGGAGTTTGCGAGGTTTAGAATTGCCCAATGGTCCACGCCCGATTTGGCGATTTTAGTACTGAAGAAATTTGGCGAGATCTCGACACACAGAGCAGCTGGAGACAAACGGTTTTTTTTATTGGAGAGGCGAGCTAAAGTTATCCGTGGAAGTTTGACCGCTTTGCTCTACGTCGCGTAGTTCTCGAGATAAATAATACATGGGTCCTAGAATTATAATTTGTACTTTAGTGGCACCACTGATTTAAAAATGTTGAAAAACATGTCGCAATTTTGCAAACTCGTAATTTCATCCCTAGTTAACCTATCCGGCTCAAATTTTGCCACAAAGTATGGTATATTCTTGGGTTTCTGGGGACAAAATTTCAGCTTGATACTTACTGTAATACGGAAGTTATAAGGCTGAGTCATTAGGGAGGTCTACGTGAGACACCCTGTAGAATTTGTGTTTTGCTGTACAAACGTACATACGTAGGTGTGCGTGCCCCTGTATATTATCGTCCTGATATGCAATGGCTTATGGAAAGAAAATATGCGTGATCTCGGATATATTTCAGACGATTCCGACGTTGTTTATGGCAGAGTGCAGTTCCATGACATGAAATTATGGACAAAGACTTGTGGATGGCCTAATTCAACTGTACAAGAGACTGACTGATCCAACTGAGACAATGGGCAAGAAAGGCAACCGCGGAGTTGCTGGGACCACATCTTCTGATCCCACCAAATTATTCTGACACTTTTCTTCTCCACAAGAGCGCTCAAGCCAAGTCAATAACATGGTGGTAATTCACAACGCATCCGCTCAGCTGTTGCAGGTGGACGAGATGGCAGCGACGGCGAATCAGCGCAAATACGCCGCCCCGCCGCCGATCGACGTTGCTCATCCGGCCGCCGGAGGGCGACGAACTCGGGACGACCTTCATGATTGGTCCATTTATCGGCAGAACGTCACTTCCGGTATCGCCGACAGCTTCCTTCGTCTTCCGGGCGCCGTTCCCGACGTCGATCCGTCCCTTCCGCCCCCCGCTCTGCCCTACGGCGAATTTCAAATGCACGATCAGGCGGTAGAATCCGTGCTGAACCAGGGACGACACGAAGACGTGTATCTCGGCGATAGAGGAGACGTGTACCTTCGCTTCGGCCTGCCTCGTGTCGCCCTGCCTCAACCCGGAGGTGCTTATGGCCTATTTCAACAAGGCTTTCGCGGAAGACGCTCTCAGTCCGAGGTGGACATGAGGCAAATCGGTTCTGAAGCTGAAGGACAACGGTTCGACTCTCGCCTGGTAGCGGCCGCTGGGACGTCGGGACCGAAACTGTTCGCTTCGTCAGTGGATCAAGGCCTGAACGTGGTGTGTCAACCGCCGGGCCCTTCGGATAATTCGAACAACATTCGTCATGTTTTCGACGTTGCCGATTTTCGGCACAACGGCGCTGGTCCTCCAAGAGCGCCGCCAAAGCCGCATCATTTGCATAATGGCGGCACCGCTTCGAATTTGCCCAACGGTTTTGTCGGTGGCGGCGGCAGATCAAATGGCGGCCTCGCCGCGGGCCATTTCTTGCAGAATAAACGGCATCATGCGCAGTATTTCTCGAATTTGGACCTGTTCGCGCATGGAAACTCGGCCTACAATTATCTGCGCTACGCCAAGGCGGAGGAACTGACTCAGACCATCTCGAAGCAGCCTCACCTCATTCTGAAGAACGTGAGCTTTCAAGCGGACGATCGCACCAATTTCGACGTCCTTATGCTGCGATCGCCGAATTATCGAAAAATTATTGACAACGTCTCTTTGGAGTTATACGGCGGCGAAACATTGGCGTTTATGTACAGTTCAGGTAAGTACGAACCCGTCCCCTTGGTATAACAAGGCCACCCAAAAAGCCTTCTGCCCATTTGTGCCCAGAGCTGGCTCTGCCGTTCACAATAACTTTCCATCGTTGCTGCTAACCATTGTTTGTATATTTTCCAAGATGGAAAATATATGGGGACGCGGGGGAACAAACTGACTGTGTTATTTCTATGCAGGATATGACTCGACTCAAAAATATGTTGTTCATTACAGACATTTTGACACGTTCAAAAAACTGTCGTCTACCTCCTTTGTAGCCCGCGTCAGCTGTCGTATGCACAGAACTTTGCAGTCTCTGTCACCTCGCGTATGTATGCACGTATGTATATTATATACAGTACCTAGTAGGTACTTGCACTCTTTCTGCAACCTTTTCGAGAATAATAGTACAAAACAAAACCCAAATTGTCCAAACATGCAACGCTACGTACAAAAGCGTGCAATCACCAAAAAAGAGCTTACGCCTCTCTCAGGTTTAGTTGGCTTTAACTAAATCATATTCTCATCAATCTCTTTGCTCTATTCTGCCTTTATGTCAGCGCCTTTTCTTCGCCAAGACGAGCGCAGGCAAGCTGCTGTACTGTACCGTACATACGTATGTACATCGGCCCTATAAAAAAATGTTCGTGTCTTCTAAGAAGTCTGCATGCAACGGGTGGCGCCGCGGGCTCGCTCGTATTACTACAGTACGAATCTGCACTAACTAACACCACACAAAAAATAACTCAGGATCTAGCCAACGAAGCGCAAAGCGGTTAAAAATCTCTCGATAAGTTTCAGCAGGATTGAAAATAAAAAAACCGCATGCGTCTACGTGCCCTCTGTGTCGAAAAATCGCCAATTTCCTTAAGTACTGAAAATATGCTAAAAAGGTACACTTTTTTGATTATTACACATAAATGAACAATGCCGCAAAAACTTTTCCATTAAAAGTAGCCTATCCTATGTAAAATTTGGTGTAGATTTCAAAAACAGTATCGGTGTTTTAAAAAAATTTAACCCCTAGTATATTATTGTGCAAAATTTGTATATTTTTGAAAATGTTTCGGTAGGGGTTAAATTTTTTGGATCAACGATACTATTATTGAAATCTACGCCAAATTTTACATAGGATAGGCTAGTTTTAATGAAATAAATTTTTGCGGCTTGTTCAGTTATGTTGAATAATCCAAAAAAGTGTACATTTTTAGTACTTAAGGAAATTGGCGATTTCTCGACACAGAGGGCACGTAAACGCATGCGGTTTTTTTTATTTTCAATCCCGCTGAAACTTATCGAGAGATTTTTAATCGCTTTGCGCTACGTTGGCTAGATCCTGAGTTATTTTTTGTGTGGTGTTAGTTAGTGCAGATTCGTACTGTAGGGAGCACATAAGGTAGGTACGTAGGGCAGCATAATAGTACGAATAAAAGCATAATGTAGGAAGCCTGTATGATGCGTACGTACATACTATGTACGTAGCTAGTAGAAGTGCATGCATAAGTATGAACAACTCGCGAATATCATAATGTATTCTGCTTTCCGCAACATTACTGAATAAAAAAGTGCGCGCCAAGAAATCGGCTTTCAGGTGACCAGCTAGCTTTAATAGCATGCGCCTATTGGGCTGATTTGTTACACAGATGTAGGTAACGTATCTTCAGTGCTATGCACTCGGATCCTAAACACAGTGTAGTCTGAACAGATTACTTTTCACAAACTGAGTAATACAAAAAAACAATACCGCAGACCTATGACTTTGGATCACGTCATTACTGAATAGAAAAACGCGCGGTAAGGCAAAAGCTTTACAACACAACACCGTCGCATGAAAGATCTTGTACACAGCTAGATACTCTGGATAATAGAGAATGCGGCTTTGGGTTGATTTGATACACATCCTTCATTGCATACTTAGAAAAGAGACCGACCGACCGACAGACAGACAGAAGTTCAAGTCGACTGTGATAAACTTTTTTCCTCACCGCTATCTTGAATGGGGACGGCGTCTGCGCCCCCGACAAGCATAATCGCTGGCTGATCGCGGGTTGCTCGCGGGGTGACCGCGCCCAGCCAGCGATCAACCCGCGATCTGCCAGCGATCAACCAGCGATCAGCCAGCGATCAACCAGCGATCAACTTTTTATTTACGCGTTATAGAGAAAACTTTACGCGTTTTGACTAATGTTGATCGCTGGTTGATCGCTGGCTGATCGCTGGTTGATCGCTGGCAGATCGCTGGTTGATCGCTGGCTGATCGCTGGCTGATCGCTGCGATCAGCCAGCGATCAACCAGCGATCAGTCAGCGATTATGCAAACTCGGTGCGCGCGTCCCCAAAAATGGAACATTATACGTTAAAACTATGCAAATTTCCTGATCTGCCGTTGCGAGTGTTCAACTTATTGAACTCAGCTTACAAATTTTTAGATGAAGAAATGCGAACTCTGCTCAGCATCCTCTCCAATACGTGCAAGTTGACTGGTCGACCAGAGGGCACGTTCTTCATGAATGGGATCGGCTTGAGAGCTCGAAGTTTGGGCGATCGACTCGCCTATGTGACCGATATGGAACTCTATCCATTTCTCACGGTCAGGGAACATCTGAAGCTCACTGCCGCCTTCATTCGCCCTGCAACCAATGCTTTTCGCACACGCTCAATGGTACTAATACGTACCTACATACAATGCATCTGCAGGCTGCATGATTACCGTATTTACCGGTGCATAGCCCCATGGGGTATGCAACAATTGAGAGGTCCCATATGGGGCTATGCATGGGGGTTATGCTTTGGGGGGATGGGTTATGCATTGGGGGGTTATGCATTGGAAGGGGGGGTAATGCATGGGGCATTTTTTATGTTTTTGAGAAGCAAGCAAAGTTTCTTTTCTGCGTGCATAACGTACAATATTATGAACAACGATAAAACAGCAATGCACGTAGATGGATACTCAATACTCAGAATACTCAGAAGAGTCATGAGAAATGCGCAGAAGCATATTTTTTAGGTCAAAAGCCAAAAGCACGTGTTTTAGGGCATAATTGAGGTCAAAACAGGAGTATTCTAGTACAATACACCCCCAAGCAGGCTTATAGGCATCTTAGCTTGGTGTGGGAGTGGCTATGGCTACCATATGACCAGCTTACATAGGTAGGTTCGGGTACTGTACAGTACACATGGGGGTATGCATGGGGGGGGGGGGGGGTTATGCATTGGGCATTTCATGTTTTGCCAATATGGGATTATGCATTGGGGGGTTGTGCATTGGGGGGTTACGCACCGGTAAATACGGTATATTCACATGTTTGCAGATGGTGACCAGGCTGCATCATCAAATCAGCAGTTATGAGTTGATGATTACCGTAGGTACGCAATGAACTGTAGGTTTGTATGACTGTGAGTTTCTTTGCAGATTGCTCAATTGATTCAAACTTTAGCCCTGTCTCCGTTCGACAATCGCTTGATTTCGGAGTTGGGTCGAACGGAAAAGCAGCGGGTGAAGTTGGCTTGCCAAATTCTGTTGGACACAGGTGCGTCTGTGGTAAAAATATGTTAAAAAAATTACGTACTGGGGAAAAGCGATAACGAACAGCAAGTGTTGCTCTATTTTTAGACGTGATACTAGTGGACAACATAATTCAAGGCATGGATCTTTACGACGCCGCATTCCTCATCGACTACCTCCGTGATTGGGCGGGCAAATTGAATCGAATCGTCATCATGGCTATGAATCCACCAACGCACGAAATTCTTGCAATGTTTTACAAAGGTACTGATGGCGTAGTACGTAGAGTAGGTGTCATGAAGGCATTTTTCTGCCGTGTTCAAAGCCCCGACTTCGCTTATTTTTTCAGCTGCAATCTTAGCGTCAGGTCGTTTGGTTTACTTCGGCAAGTCCAGTGACATGCTCTCTTACTTTGAGAACCTGGATTATCCATGTCCGTTGTTCAAGAACCCTTGTGATTACTACGGTAGACATCGTTGCATGGCTTTATCTAACCAGCTTCAATGGACATGCGTGATGTGATTCCGTTGTTAAACTACGTATACATCTTCCATGCTGTTGCAGTTGATCTTGTGACTCACGATCAGCTGACGTCGGACGCTGCTGCGGAATCGACGGAGCGAATTCGGCGGCTGGCGGATATTTGGCGGCAAAAGGCGCCGGCCATCACCGACTGCAGTCCTCCTGGCGCCCCCTCGCCCAAAGTCCGCAGAGCCAGCGTCTGCACTGCCATCTTCTGGATCTATCTGTAAGCGTGTGTGACGGATATGCTAGGTATTGGCGGCTAGTACACAACTACCGACGTATATGTTGGCAGGTGACTTTACGTACGTATTGTACGTACTGTACGTAGTTTCCCTTGGCTTTTGGTATCGTATTTTGCGTTGTTTTTTAGCCGGTTTTGGTGCATATTGTTCAATCGACCCTGGTCCGTCCTCAAAGAAATTGCGTACGCTAGTTTACTCTCGATAGTGCTCGGCTTGCTGTATCTCAACTTGACAAAAGCCAATGAAGCCGGAATCACGGACCGATTCGGACTCTTTTACGTCCTGCTCACATTATTCCTCCTGCCGAATTTATGGTTCAACATCGAACGAGGTACTACATACATACGTGTACGTGTACTTTACGTACAATGCGAAGAAGAAAGTAATGGTACTCGTTTCTACCCACATACATACGCACGTAAGTAGTGTACTACCTACACAATAAATTGATTGTTGGCTTATTACCGGCTGTGGAGAAATATTTGGAACATGAACGTGTTTCAGTATTTGAAGACAAGCAACTGCTTTATTGGGATCTGCAACGAAACTTGTACAGCGCCGTTGAATTTGTAGCTGGAAAAGTAAGACTGACACCTCTCTCTGATTTACAATTTGTATGATAATCATCTGTGAATTTATGTCCTCCTACTTTTAGATTCTATTCGACATTCCACTATCATTGCTAGTCTACCTGATCTATTTGACACCCGTTTATTTCATCGCTGCTCTCCAGCCCGTAACCAAAGACGACGGTTTCGCCTATGGACTGTATTTGGGTCTCAGCGTCTGCTATTGTCTGACCTGGCGTCTTCTGGCTTGGACCGTCGCATTTTTGGCCAAGAATAGGAAATCGGCAGCCTTCTTGCTGGGTTAGAACATAGCCTATAAAACAGCATGGCATGAGGATAGAAATAAGTGTGGTTGACGCGCAAAATACCTTGGTGTTCTTTTCAGGTTTGCTGCTTGTTCTTTCTGCTCTCTCAGCCGGCCTTACTGTGCACCCAAGTGACATTTGGACACCGTCCCAATGGTTGCGTTACGCCTCCTCTACCCAATGGGCCTTCCAGTGGTTGGTCACCCAGGAACTGCTGGGTAATTCTACACGAATTTCCCCAAATTTCGACCAGCCGGCGAGTAATTCTGGTCCCACAAGCCAGCTCTCTTTCAAATGCAAGGCGGAAACCATAACTCAGACGAGCCAGGGCTTTGAAATTGTCACTGCGGCGTTGTGTCGTGACCTGACTGGTGATAAAATCTTGGACTTTTCTGGCCTATCTCTGCGGGAATTCGAAGATTCGACGCTTCGCTACGCACCATATTTGATTGGACTTGGATTGATAGCTGCCTGGGGAATGCTTGCTCTGCTTTTGACTTGCTGTTGTAGTCACTGCAATCACAAACCCAAAGGAAGAACGAAGCATCGCGATGACTGAATTTTTGACGTGATTTTGTTGTCGAATAAGAAACACTTTCGTCGAAACCGCTAGAAATATAATACATAATAAAATAAAGGTGGACTATTTTATTTTTAGTCTAGAATTTGACCGTTTGAGTGTGAGTTGCCGTTTTCGATTTCAAGGTGCGTTCGTCAATAATTTAGTGTCACTCTATGAAGGGCAATTTGCTTTCTTTGTTGACAAATTTGCCACATATCGAGCTAAAAGGAATAAAAATAAATACTGCAACCAAAAATTAGCCGAAGAAGACAAAGAAAGAGAAGAGCTTTTTCTTTAGCTTTTGATGAGCTCATTGCTCATGTGAACGCTGCTTCTGAAGAAATAACCGTTCATGTCAACATGGAGGATAAAATGCTGACTTGGTTGGGTGTTCCAGCAGCATTGCTCGCCATATTTCTTGCGCAATTCAGGTAAATTTCCAATCCTAAAATATGCTCACATGTATGTACACACACACGCGCAAGCTGCTCTCGTACTACTTTGAAGCCAATCAATGATTTTATTTGTCCATCTTCTATATATCTGGGTTGACGCAAAAGTTCTGATAAGGCTTTCAAGGCAGTACGTGCGTTGCGCCTAAGATGCTAAACATACAACCAGAAAGTGTCCTGTGTGTTTCAGCTTTTTTGCCGCATTCGTTTGTTCGTTGTGCTTCTGTGGCGGCTTTCTACTGTGCAGACGCTACGTGCTTCGCAGTCAAAACTTTATGGATTTATCACTTTGGATTCGTTCTGCTCTGCTGAACTCCGACCCAGATTTCACCGTTTTGCCCAACGAAGACGAGACTGGTCGCTCGCTATTAACTCCTAGCGAAACTGTTGCTCAACCGTGCGTACATTTGCTGAACGCGCCCAAAAATCAACGAACTGCGGGAGGGAAAATCTCTCTGGTTAACCCCGTCACGAACCGATGCTCCATCTGTGAAGCTGAGAATTGTGCCAGGGACCGATTGAGCGTGTCGCGTCCACCGCCTTGGGAAGGGGTTAAAGTGCCGAAAGTTGTGGATCTGGCGATTCTCGAGTTCTTGGAGTTAACCTTTCGCACGTACGTGCACGACTGGTACTACGCTGAGATCAGTGACGATCAGGCGTTCCTCATGGAGATACGCTACCAGTCGCGCTACGTACTGGCCGGTTTGCTGCGTCGCATAGTGCAATTGGATTTGACGCAGTTGATATTCGATAAGATTCTTCCGGTGGCGTCGGCGCACGCAGAACTCTACGCGAGGTTAAAGCAGCACTTTGGAGGCTTTGGAGCAACATCGAATCCTGAGGTTTTGGAGCAGCGATTTCTGGATATGATACGACCGAGCGGCAATTTGCATACGGCCATGTACAGTCGCGACTCGGAGCTGGAGTATCTGCGCAGTTTAGCAGATTTCGCCATCGGCCGCTTGGCGGACAAAACGCGACTTTTCGGCGCCGTTCCTACTACTGACAACGATTTGACGTCGGTTAACCCATACCCTGCTGGTGTGCCACCGGAAGCCTCGAGAAACGTGCGCTATTTCCTGCGGGATCTGTGCGTGTTCGCCCTCTTTCTGCCCATTATGGACGTGCTGGCTGATCCTGACGTGATCAATCATATCTTGATTCTTTTCTTCGATCCCGCGCCCATGCGCGTCTACGAAGGACCGGAAACGGAGAAAGTCGACTTACTGGAACGGTTAACTGTGTTCTCGCCCAATCAGGCGCCGGATTCACTGCTTCAGGTTAGATAAAATATTGCAGCTGTACTCTGCCGGCTATGATATAAAAGCAAGCTAAAGTTTCGACGACTTTTTATACACTGCTAGATGCACAGAAAGTGTTTATACTTCTTCGTGCGTTCATACAGTTACGTTCACGATGGTGTTACGCGTACGTATGTACAGTATGTAGGCACGTACGTACTGCGTACCCGTTCATGTCATTCAAGTACTTTACGTAGCATTGCGTTGCTAAGAAAAAGATAACTTTCAATTTAATACCAACAGTAGGCTATATCCAGTGATAGGTTACCGTACCCGTGAAAACAAGCGAAAAAATTATTGCTTCCAGGTGAAACTGTCAGACATGATACGCGATCAACCTCTGCTGTATTTATTCATGAATTATCTGAAGACAGTGCGGGGACCGTTGAATCAGCTGCAATTTCTCCTCTCCGTCTCCGATCTGCAACAACGTCTACAAGATCTGCAAAAACAACTGAGAAACTCCGCACCTGATGAGCATCAAACTTCGTGTGTTCAAGATACTCAGACTACTCACAGTGAGCAGGAGCAGGAGAAGAGCGGAGAAGACAGCCGTCTATTCCCCTGTTCCACGGATGAATTGAGTCACCTGCACTGGGAAGCTTGGGAATTGTACAAGAACTATTTTCATGAAGGTACTGAAATTGAAAACAGATTTCTATTGTGCAACTCTGGCTGGCTTGTTTTGCGGAAGGTAGGTTGGGGGTTTTATTTTCACGGAAATGGAAAGGAAATGAAATTAGCGCCACGCGAATCGATTTTCACTAGTTTTTATATTTTGGGATTTGGTATTATATGGACACGATGTTTGCATAATTGTAGTGCGGTGCGGTGCTTTATTGGGCATCGCATACTTTACGTACGTACAGTACATAACATACACCTACACCATTACGTAAGAAGTGAGAGCGTCAGAAGCAAACTGAATATTATTAGCACCATAAGCAAATAAGACCTCGGCTTTTTCCATTTTCCAATCTCCTTGCATAATGAAGGCCTATTTTTCGCCCTTTTACCTTTTGGACTGATACATACAATACTGTACATAGTTGCTGTGTACGTACGTAACTGTGTGTACTGTACCATATCTCATGTACGCTACGTACCCTCTGGTATGCCATTGCATAACATAACTAAACCAGGGGTTCAGTGTTTCGGGGCTTTCTATCATTAGAGCCATGTAGCGTATCAAGCGTAACGAATGTACCTATGTAGGTACTAATACGTAAAGGAAGAGCCACGTATGTACAACAGTTATTGCGCATACAGCTGTGTCGGTAACTTTGATTATACGGTAACTTTGTAGGTAACTTTGATTATTTTTATACGCAGCTGTGCAGGTAACTTTGATGGGCACGTACAATAATAACGTTGACACACTTGCACGCTGTTGGTTGATGGCGCGTTCACCAGACGTCCGTAAATCCGTCCGTCAATCCGTAACGGACGAATCTAGGAGTACACGGTTATTTGCGGTTTGCATGTACTCCTAGATACGTCCGTTGCGGATTGACTGACGGACGGATGGATGGATTTACGGACGTCTGGTGAACGCTCAATGAGCCTATCGTTTGTTTTAGGTTCTCCGGACAAGATAAACTTTCCGGCGAATCTGCGAGCTGAATTCCAGGCGGCGGTGGAATGCGCGGTGGCGAAAGAGGCCGTGGTGCAGTTGGAGCAACCGGTGCTCAAGGCCTATCGCCTGGTGTACGTGTGGCTGCAGTTCAGCCACCTGATCCCCTTCTGCCAGTCCGAGCGCTTCTTCGAGTACATGAGCGGCAAGCGACCCGAACTCACCGCGCAGGACTTGACCGAGTTCGCCTCTGCGAAAAAGGCGCGCAAACGCCTCCTCCAACCGCCGCACGCCTCCGCTTCCTACCCATACGGAGGCAGCGGCAATCACTTGTCCGTCACACGTGTCTCCTCCTCTTCCTCCCTCTCCCTACCTGTCACCACGCATGCCGGAACCGGAAGTCACGACAGTACTGGAGCGAACGCCGGCTTGAGTCTGGCCAAAATCCGCTCCAAGTTCAGCGGCGTTTTCTTTCCTATTAGCGTGGAAGACGGTAGCGTAATTGCTGTGGAAGAAACGCAGCCTTTGGTGGGAGGAGAGAAAGACGGCAGTATTGCTACTCCAACTGGTAGTATTACTACGACAACGACTTCAATGCTGCAGCGACAACAACAGGTGTCTTCGCAGGAATCTGTTGCAGGGAGCGAGAGGTCGAGTGGCGATGCAGCGGAGGGGATGATGCTGGGGATGGGAGGTTCGATTCCCGAGGATATAATCGAGTTGCCGGGAGGACTGGAGGGAGCTGATTTGGCGGGAATGGAGCAGATTCAGTGGGAGGAACTGGAGGAGGATGTGGGATCGGAGGAATTGAGAGATCTCAACAAGTGGCAGGTGAGGGAAAATAGGCAACTATAACTATGTATGGCTGAAGAGGGTATGATGGTCTTTACACGAGTGTGTGTATACTGGAGAATGGTGTTTGTACTGTTCGTACACTTGGGCCAATATAGTTCACTTGGTACTACAGTGCGTTGACCATGATACCTTCTTGGTTAGCAATGCTTTTGTGCATAACGTCGTAATTCCCGTTGTGGTGGATGTGCGCTACGTGCAGCACACTACCGCGCATATGTACTGTGTGTGTGTGTGTGTAGGTACGTACAGCGTACTGATTGGATTGTGGCTATGGGGACAGAAGTACAATTGTATGCAGTACAGGAATGCGTAGATTAGCGATGGGCTAGCAGTTAAGCCAGTATACGTAGTACATACCAGGTATTTTACACACGCAGGTATAAGCATATACAGTTGATAGGCCTAGTTCACCAGTTGCCCTGTTCCACTCGTAGTTTGCGCTCTCTTCCTTTGCCGGTGCTGCTGACATCGGTGCAGTGCTCGAGATGCTCTAGGTTGCCGAGGAT
Organism: Epsilonema sp. ZAB3_2; assembly: GCA_030247985.1. Taxonomy (NCBI): domain Eukaryota; kingdom Metazoa; phylum Nematoda; class Chromadorea; order Desmodorida; family Epsilonematidae; genus Epsilonema; species Epsilonema sp. ZAB3_2. The sequence continues at coordinate 33,861 of JASAMW010005511.1, read as the reverse complement.
GGTGTACATGAGCGCCGTCTTGTTCTCCTCCGCCTTCTTCGCGTCGCTCATCTTCTCCATCACTTGCGCGTGACACTCCTCCAACTTGCTCACCACGTCGCGCAAGATCTTCTGCGAATTGCGCGTCTCCGTCGCTTTCTTCTCCTCTGCCAGCTTCAACTCGTCCAACTTGCTCGACACCTGGCGCATAGTGCTCATTGCCTGTTGATTAGTGGTCAATACCTGTTGCATAGTAGCGGATACATCCTTCATGCTGACGGATACCTGTTGCATTATTAGTGGACATTGGCTCAAGTCAAGTCAAATCAAGTTTAGTTTCCATAATGTGGGAATAGACACCTGGGCTATGCTTGATGTCGCACCCTTAAAGGGTGGATGTGGCAAATATTTCCCCCCTGTCTCGTTGCGATTTTGCCTTCTGGAAGAGAAACCCCAATTGCAAAGGACGTTTCGCAAGAACTTGCGCGAAAATGTTGTGAAACACGCTTTGCAAGTGGGGTTTCTCTGCTATGGAGCAAAATCGCAACTGAGACATGGGGGTGGGATCGATTCAGCATGTTCATTCAGCATGCATAGGTTCACCGAATGAAAATTTGAACAATTGATCCTCGCCTTCACTATTGGGAAATCTTTGCCACATCCTCCCTTTAACTAAAATGCCTACCTGTTGATTAGTGGCCAGTACCTGCTGCATGGTGCCGGAAATCTGCTGCATCTCCGCCAGTGCCTCTTTCTTAGTGGCAAGTACCTGCTGCATGGTGCTGAGGGTGTTGTGCAGGGTCTGCCTCTTCTGCTCCTCCTCTGTCTCCTTTCTGTTCTCCTCTGCTTCTAGCTTGTTCAGCTTTTCCTCCACAAGGTTCGCCAGACCATCCAGTCCATAGTACACTGCCTCCAGTAGCAGAAGTTCCAACCGGTGCTTTTCCTCTGGCAACACCGTGGCATCAGCATCTCGCAAGAAGTTGAGAACGTATTCGAATACCTGTGCAGCCACATTTCACACTCTTTACAGAATGATGTATGGCAAAATCTCAGCAGGTTCGGCTTACTACTGTAGACTGCATTGAGCTCTGCTTACACTGCTTTGCTAAAGATTATATGGGGCAGTTAGTACCCTCTATCCCCGTTCTTTACCCCATGATGTCTCACCTCTCCACTGCGGTCAAGAAAGAATACGACTCGACCGCGGGGAATTTTCTTGGCCCACGCCTGGTACTGTTTGCTCAGCTCTCCTGCGCTGTCCAAGCACTTGCTCATGGTGGCATCGGAGGTGCGAAATCGCCGGCCTCCCACATCCATCACCACCATGGAATGCTCGGGCACCTCCAGTCGAGTGAATTGAGCGAAATGACCGGGGGAAGTCGGGGTACTAGGTGGCACCAAGGTGTGGATTTGGTTGGGCGAAAGAGGACTTGGAGAGTCCATGATCGCTCAGGCAGGTTCACACTGATGGATGGTCACGTTTGAGCTGAAACGTGAGTTTTTTTCAGCTCGCCTTACTGTTCAGGTCCAAGAGAAATGCGTAAGCTGGCTCTTGGCAGTAGGCACAGAAATCTGTGTGTAGGTGTCTTTGTACTTCGCGATCAATTTTCACGTTAGAATATTGCTAGCAATCACTTCCACACTTGGCGTCAACTTGGGGGCCGAAATGTGGCGGAGCCAAAGGAGCCAATTCAAGGCAGGGAGTGACACTTAACTCTATAAGACCTATTCTGTGATTTATTGGTTTTCCCGTTTTCCTTCCAAGGCGTGAGACGGAGACTGCTGCATATTGACCTTATCATTGAGCTTGGCGTTGTCCAAGAATCTTTATTGCAATCAGTAGATATATAGGCAGGAACCTACTATGCTATGCACAGTACAAGTCGAGAAGGAAAATTTGTACAATACAATACAGTACAGTTCAATACATACTGTACGCACATATGTATGTAGTTAGGTACACACAACGCACACGTACATATGTGCTACTCAAGCGCAATCAACGATGAAAGTGCTGGTGTATTGAATAGTATAGAGGTCTGACTGTTGAGTTGTACTATTCAAATGCCCTCTTCGACTCTCATTTTCCGCTCTCTTCCAGTTCCCACTTGACTGACTTCAGTGCATGCTTCCACATGCTGCAAGTTGCTCAATATCTCGCCCAGTACTTCCCTGCTCTTCGCTTCCTCGCTTTTCAGCTCGTCCAGTTTGGCCATCACCTGCTGCATTACTTTCCGTTTATGACCTTCCTCAATGGATTTCTTATCTTCTTCTGTCTTTAGCTCTTCCAGTTTGCTCAACACCTGCAGCTGCATTGTGTGTGACCAATGCTCGCTGGTTATTTGTTGGTCATTACCTGCTTTACTTTAGCTGTGGGCATAATGCAGTTATGCTCTATAGCCTACCTGCTGCATTAGCTGCTTCTGTTCTGCTTGAATTCGGGCTTGTGCATCCTTAGCTTCCGCCTCCTTTGCGTCTATCTCATCCATCTTCTCTGCTGTAAGCTTCACCAATCCGGGAAGTCCGTAGAACTGAGCCTCTTGATACAGAAGCTCCAACTTGTGCCTTTTCTCTGGCAGAACCAGTTGATCGCCATCCCGAAGGAAGTTGAGCACGTATTGAAATACCTACAGTAACAGACTGTCTCAAGCAGCAAAAGCTTCACTATGGTTCATAATGGCCTATACAGTGTATGTGATGTACAATTGTACAGTGCACGCACACGGTGTGTGTGTGTGTACTTAGGTGTACAGGACTTTACCACAACACCATTCTTCACACGAATTTGCATACCTCGCTACTGCGATCAATGAAGAACACCACTCGACCATGAGCAATTTTCCTGAGCCAGTCTTGGTAGAATGCGCACAGCTTTCCCGGATTCTGCAGACACTTGCTGAGCGTTTGATCGGATGTTCGAAATTTCGTTCCTCCTACGTCCATTACCACCATGCCGTGTTCATGCCCAAGGTTCATTCTGTTGAAAAGGAAGGAACTCTGTTGTTGTAGCATGGGATTAGAGATAAGAAGGGGAACTGCTGGCGGGCATTGATTTCAATTTGCTAATTTTGGCTGAGAAATGAGTCTGGCTAGCTTTAGCTTAGCATGAAAGCGGCGTCGGTAATTGCTTCGTAATTTGTCAGCTTCCTTTTTGTATGACAAGGCTGAAGGAAATTGTAAGGAGTAGGAATGGTAGGTACGTACTCGTAGTACATTCGGCCAGTATGGCCATACGTAAGTAGGTACATCTCGCACATCACATATTGACATCATAAGACGCCATACAGGGATATGAGGAATCTCCATAACAAAAATGGCAGTAGCGCGCTACGCACGTGGTGAGTAAACTCACGGTGAATTTACGGTGAGTTTGAACTTCGAGTTTTATTTTTTGTGTAGAGCATCCTCACTTGCTGTCACGCGCAAAATTTTTCTCACGTGGTGAGTTTTAAGGTCTCACGCTATAGTTTCGGAGCCAACTTTGAGGCTTCGTCGTAGCCGTTGTACGCAAGATAAAAGTGATCCGTCATAATGTGAATAAAGTATCATTCTTCCTCTACACGTACACCAAACGGCAGCGCCAAAGCTCTTGTATTCGGCGCAGTACGACACGCCGAAGAACACCATAAAAACCATGCGATTTGGGTGTTCCGAAGGAACCACTGGGTATTTTTTAACATGCGGCACACCATTCAACGCGTCTTGACGAGAGGAATCGATCGGTACCTGCGGCGCCTCTCTACGTTGCCTCTACGCAAAGTTATCCAAGAAAAACGTGTTTGAAAAAGTTATCGTTTCAATCAAGAATAGCGCCACGGAGAGGCCGTTTCAAGAGGCGCTCTATGGCGCGTCAAAGAGATCGTGTAACAAGCTTTCGATCGATATCTTGATCTCCTCTCAACTCGCTTTCGTTGGCTCAGGAGAGCCTGGACCGAATTTATCAAGAAGTCCATGCACAGACAGTTGTCCCTGCATAGTACGAAGACGAGCGCAGAGAGCGCGACTGGAGCGGAAACAGCGAACGGAAAACAAGCAGACGGATGATCGTATGGTGTCAGGAAGTGAAAACAGCTGGAATTAGATATCGCCAGATACTTCAGTAGTAGTACAGGAGTCCACGGCTCAGAGATCTATAGTGTGCGACCTTAAACTCATGGTGAATTCACCGGCACCCCAATGCTTCATCACATACTTTACGGGGAATTCGCCGTGAGTTCACTCACCTCGTGTGCAGCGCACTAGTGTCAAGCCACATTTTCTTAGCCCTGTGTGTACAGTGGAGTGGTAAATGTGGACAGTACAGTTTCAGCACGTTTGTTGTTTTACGCTGAAGTATGCGCCGTGCGTATTTGCTTGTAGGTGTCCGTGAGTCGGGTGGAGCCGCGTCGGGAAGTGGGCAGCGGCAAGATGCTCTACGTGTACGTGGTGGTGGTGAGCGTGGGCGCGGATTCGGGTTGTCTGCCTCGCGACTGGACGGTGGATCGGCGTTACGCGGAGTTCTACGTCCTCGAATCGAAACTGCTGGAGTTTCACGGCGAACAGGTGGTGGCGCCGTTTCTGCCGGCCAAGAAAACCTGGGCCAACAAGGGTCGCGCTTTCGTGGAGAGTCTGCGGCCGGCCTTCGAAGGATTTCTGCAGCGGCTGGCCGGCAACCCCGTGCTGGCCCGCTCTCAACTGCTCTATCTGTTCCTGACGAGCAAGGAGGAGTTCACGAGCAGTCTGGTGCCGGACGTGATCAACCCGTGGAAGCAGATGAAGAAAGTGCCGACCAAGCTGACCAGGGAACGCGGACAGAATCTGACCCCCTACCTGGAGACCTTGCTTTCTACGGCGGAAAAGTGGGATTCGAATGCGGATCAGCAGAAGCTGAAGAAGAGCCGGAGTTCCGCGTCCATGAACGCCTTGGCCATCGCCGGTGTCAATAATCAGGCGAGCGAGGTGAAGTCGGCCACCTTCTCCCTGCTGAGCGTCGCGTCGAATCGACGCATCGTGAACGAGCGTATCTACGAGACCATCTACCGCAACAACTGCAGCCTGCCACCGGAGGAGGCTAGTCGACTGCAGCTGGAGCAGGAGCAGAGAAGCGGACGCAGTTTCGGCCAGCCGGACGCCTTCACCCGCAGCACCTACGATCTGATTCTGTTTCTCGGCGCGAAAATGTTTGCGGCTGCTCGATTCGTCTTCTTCCTGCTAGTGTCCACGCGGATTCTACTCCGCAACACTGTGGACAATCTGATCAAGGTGCTGGTGAGGCGGAAGCTGAAGCAGGCGCTGTGCGAAGAGAGACTGGTGGAACTGATCGAGCTGCTCAGGGACACGCTCTTCTACGAGGAGACACAGACGAGGACGGAGGAGGAGAAGACGGCGAGGCGGGAAGAGGCCTACAAAATGGCGGAGGCCTACCTGATGACGGAACTGCCTAAGGCCGCGGTGAAGGCTGTGGGCGAGGAATGCCTGAAGCAGGGCCTGAGGCAGCTCTTCGACTGCCTCCAGAATCCCCGCATGAACAAACAGCTCTCCTACACACTCCTCGATATCCTGCTCAAAGAAGTCTTCGGGCGAGTCCACCTGAAACCTACAAATTTTTTGAGCAAATTGTCCATGACTGTCTCCGATTTTTTTCAAATTTTGCACAGCAGTAGTACCCATTGGGACTAGCATACCTGCCAAATTTCAGCGCCCAGCTCCTTGTGGTTCCAGAGATATGACCCTCCAAAGTTGGGCTTTGGAGCCACTTCGAGCGTAAACAAGCAATGTTCAAAGTTAGATATCTTACCAACCAACCAGAGGAATGGTGGCTTATGGGATATCATTTGAAAGCTCTTGATGAGATCTTTCAGATGGGCTCACAAAATTTTTCCCTAACCATAACCCTTTAGGAGCTACAGGCGTTTTAATATTTAATTGTTGATTTTCTCAAAACATGTCACCTCCGATTTTTATTTTGAGGTGATTTTTGGAAAGAACGCACCTGATTTACCCTATATGCAAGTTTTTGGTCTGTATATTGGCTTATTAGCTTGAGAATTAGCAAAAATGCGAAATTTTCTACCTCGCCGCGAACCATGGAAATCTGCCAATGTTGATAAAACTGGCTCTTTATGCAGTCATAATCCAGCTCTCAGGTGACTTTCTGATGGGGAACAACTTTTTAGCACTGTTCACCTATTTCTGGGCTGATTATTTGATAAATACCCTCAATAAAACATGAAAACATCACCATAACCCTTTACTGAGCACCAATATTGAATATTGCGACAGGTATAAATTGCAGTTTTCTAACTTTTTTCAACTTATCTGAGAAATATATCAGGCAAAAACGGACAGACAAAGCAAAAAATGGTCTTCCATCAAAAAGTCACCTGAGAGATGGATTATGACTGCACAAAGTGCCAGTTTCATCAACATTGGCAGATTTCTATGGTTCGCAGCGCAGTAGAAAATTTCACATTTTTGCTAATTCTCAGGCTAATAGGCCAATATACAGGCCAAAAATTTGCATATAGGGTAAATCAGCTGCGTTCTTTCCAAAAATCACCTCAAAATAAAAATCGGAGATGACATGTTTTGAGAAAATCAACAATTAAATATTAAAACGCCTGTAGCACCTAAAGGGTTATGCTTAGGGAAAAATTTTGTGAGCCCATTTGAAAGATCTCATCAAGAGCTTTCAAATGATATCCCATAAGCCACCATTTCTCTGGCTGGTTGGTGAGATATCTAAGTTTGAACATTGCTGGTTTACGCTCAAAGTGGTTCCAAAGCCCAACTTTGGAGGGTCATATCTTTGGAACCACAAGGAGCTGGGCACTGAAATTTGGCAATAATGCTAGTTCCACTGAGTACTACTACTGTGCAAAATTTGAAAAAAATCGGAGATGGTCATGGACAACAGCTTTGTAGGTTTCAGGTGGACTCACCCCTTCCCGGAAATTGACAGAGTTTGCTGACGGGGAAAATGGTCGAGAATATTCGAGGGTGTATGTATGTACATATGTACCATTTACTTGAGCTTTGATATACTGCATGTAACGTACTGTACAGTACTGTACGTATGTACATGTATGTACGGTATGTGCCAAGGAAGTTTCATACGTAGTTTATTGCACATGCGGTATGTACTTAGTAGCCTTGCAGTAGTTTAGTTTTAGATTAGTTGTAATATTAGGTTGCTGTAGCGTATTGTATGTATTTCTGTGTACAGTACGTATAAGTACCAACCTTTACGTATTTTCTTTTTGGAAGGTACAGTTCTAGTAGTTGGTTGGTAGGTGTTGTGGACGTTATTATTTCTTCTGACACATTTACTAATTTGTAGGAGCTCTTGCTTTAGGTCGCTTCTGCAGTTTCATGGTCTTGGGATTGGGACTTTTGTTGAGCTTGATCATATTGCTGTCTCCATAGTAGGGAAATAAGTATAGTACCTATGTATGTATGTACTAATACTGTACTGGTCCTCTTGTGATCTTTTGCATTTTGTGATACGGTTCACTGTTTCCGTCTTCAATTCCACGCGTATGATACGGTTGTTGATCAGTTTTCACGTTTATCACCTTCCATCGTTACTTAAGATTGCTACAGTACAACGTACAACAATACCGCTGGTACTAGGAGTATATAAAGGGCTGCGGGGAGTAGGAAGGTCTTCAGTATGGGGAATCGTCGTACCTTTGACGGCAAGGTTCAAACACTTCCAGTTAGCCTACACGTACAAAATTTACACCATTGAGTTTCCCCATTCGTCCTCTTTCCAACCATGTCGGTCTCAGCTTGTAATTCTTTCATTCCTCTATCAATTTGGGTCGAAAAGGGCGACGCGGTCTGGCGCGCAATTTCTCTTCTCAGCGGATGCGCTGGACGGGTGGCCGCAAATTTACGGCTCCTGCCGGAAATTTCCGGCTTCAGCGTCAAACACACAGTACTTACGTGGAAGGCGGGGAGACGCCGCGACTTCGCGGCGGGCAGCCGGAAATTTCCGGCTATAGTCTGGCCAATAGCAGTTGGCACTTGGACTCAAGGCGCGTTGCGTAAAATTGATTCACAAATGCGGATTTCTGTCCACGTTTCGTGTACTCCTATTTAGCAGAAGTTCATGCAAACTACGCAACACGCCTTGAGTCCAGGTGCCAACTGCTATTGGCCAGACTATAGTAGCCGTAAATTTGCGGCACGACGCCATAGATTGCACGCAAGACCGCGCACACATACGTACTATTCCAGTGCCTATTCCAGATTTTGGTTCATTGACTTTGCCACTTCCAAAATATTATTTCCAGGTTGATTTTACTAAAATTTAAAAAATTTGAGAGTGGTAAAGTCAATGAACCAAAATTGATTTTGCTTCATTGAGTGTGCCATGACCGTTGGGGCTGGAATAGTGTTCGTACGTATGTGTGTGCGGTCTTGCGTGCAATCTATGGCGTCGTGCCGCAAATTTACGGCTACTAGCCGGAAATTTCCGGCAGCCGGAAATTTCCGGCTGCCCGCCGCGAAGTCGCGGCGTCTCCCCGCCTTCCATGGTACTGTGTGTTTGACGCTGAAGCCGGAAGACGGCCACCCGTCCAGCGCATCCGCTGAGAAGAGAAATTGCGCGCCAGACCGCGTCGCCCTTTTCGACCCAAATTGATAGAGGAATGAAAGAATTACAAGCTGAGACCGACATGGTTGGAAAGAGGACGAATGGGGAAACTCAATGGTGTAAATTTTGTACGTGTAGGCTAACTGGAAGTGTTTGAACCTTGCCGTCAAAGGTACGACGATTCCCCATACTGAAGACCTTCCTACTCCCCTCAGCCCTTTATATACTCCTACTGGTCCTACTGGTACTAATAAAAATTATTTTGTCTGGTACGTGGTAGGCGTACTTTATGTGGGAAAAGTCTCTTGATCGTGTCAGTGTCCTACTTGCTGGCTTCGGCGGTTTCTGAGTTTTCTTGCTCATTCTCAGCCTCGACCAAATCTGGTGCCAAAGTTGGAGCAGTTTTGCCCAAAATTGGAGCCCAGCAGTGGCGCAAAATCAGCTCCACGTTGCGCGCGCCTTGCGTTACGTTCTCCCCGTGAGCAATGATCACCCTTTCCGCCTTCCAGTCCTCCACAATTTTCGTCATTTTCGCCTTGACCTCTGCCTTGTTGGGAAAACCCATGGTTCTGTACTCGGGTGCCATGACGGGTCGATTCTGCATTTGGAACAGCTTGACCCAGAACCATGACACCCAACTGGCTTCGCCCGCAAATTCCTTACTGAAATCGTCAGTGCAGAATTCCAGCAAGTCTGTGACGATCAGGGTCTTGCTTGGCTTGTGTAGGAACAACACTTCGCTGATTACACGGCCGACAATGATCGTCTGTAAACGAATTGCAAACATCAAACTTGGTATAATCTCGTGAGAATGATGTTTCAATCCGTGTGTTTGTTTCCTACCTGTTCAAAATCGTCCCTCCACCCTTCTTCGGGTTCCTCCCGCAGCAGCCCTGTATGCGTCAACTCCGGTCTTTTCTTTTCCAAACCCGGACACAAGTAGGTCTCGGATTTCTGATAAGCTTTCTGCCATTCCGGAATGTTCAGAAAATGATATGTGCCCGGCGCTATCAAATAGGCTACTTCGCCTCCGAAAGCCTGGATTTCTGCCTTCGTTTCGTCGTCCAGTGCGCCGCCTGGACTGTGAATCATCAGATTTCCATTGGTCAGCTTTATTACTGTAGTTCTGGCCACTATTGTTGTTCCGGCGAATCGTAGGAAGTAATATCTGGTCCAGATTTGCCCCGGCACAATTTCCAACCATTCCTGTTTAGCCGTCGAGCTATTGGGTGTAGCTCCCGGCGAACTTTCGCCCGTTTCTTCCGATGAGTCGGATTTTGCTCCAGTATGCATAGTGTATGTACTTAAGTAAGACTCGTAATCGACTGAAAGAAAACTCGAGAAAAACGAGACTTACACTTACGCAAACAACAAGAGTAGTGCACTGTCGAGATGACTCGGCAAAGCGGGCAGTCAAAACAGTCAACATGAAAAAATTCAGGTTTTTATTCTCTGCAAATATTTTCTATTGTCACGTTGTACATAGTAGAAGCAGAGCAGACATGTTGGACAGCAGCAGCAGCAGCACAGAGAGCACAAAATTGACGCACTCGTACACACGCAAACATCAAGGTAAATGTGGATACAGCATGGTATTTATTTTTCATTGGCATTGATAACAACAACGACCAATCTTGTTTAGTTTGTATCAGATTTGATACCTGCCGTAAGTAGAAATGTATAGCTGAGAGCTTTTCAGGAGAGCAAATTCAATAGAAAAGAGAAGGCATTGGACTATGGGAAAAGCACAGCATAGCGAACATGGGCTTTTTAGGCAATGAACTCAAAAAAGATTGCAAGTAAACATTGCACACAAACACAAGAAGCCACATAACATGCTTTGGCGACATGTCATTTGCATACCCGCAAAAAGCACGAAAATATACTTGGAATACTGTACGGCTTACTAAAGCGGTATCATACCTTACAAACAGTAGTCGTTACGACTGGAAGAGGAATTATATAGGTTTGATAACACAAAAAGAACGATTATGATTATGATACGCCATCTATCACATCACTGAACGAACATCGACGAAGAAAATAAGAACTACAGCAAAGAAGCTACAGCCTGTATTGTACATCTATAGTGTCGTCTATGTCTAATACTAGGTCTATCTACAGGTCAATTCCATACCAAAAGGTGGCAAATCTGTAACCAACTATGGTCGGACGAAATCAAATGTGAAATGTTTGTCGAGATACGGTAACTCTGAATGTGGAACTGTGTGTGTACCACGTCCCGCTATTACTGTAAAGTTTGGTGTATAACCCGATATCGAATATAACCCGAGCAAATTGGTCGACTTTGAATATTAGTATTTTTGTATAACCCGATATTTACCTCGCGCCAAATGCTCTAAAAAGCTGTTTTACGCTGAAATAAGCAAGTATGGTATATTACCCCGATACTTTGTATAACCCGATATCGAATATACCCCGAGCAAATTGGTCGACTTTGTTTGCATAACCCGATCGGGTAACACACCAAACTTTACAGTATACGAAACGAACCTACGCCATTGTTTTGTTCTTTAACCCCCTTCCAAATCCGAAGTGCCCGCTTGTCCGTGGACACCTGGCGGACGGGGTTTGCCCCGTCCGTGGACGGGGTTTGTTTTTCAAGGGAAAACAACGAAAAGTCGGCTTCCGTGGTAGTCTAGCAGTGTCTGAAGCTGGATGGAGCGGAGACTTACTTGCTTGAAGGACGCTTTTGATTTTCACACCTTGTACTGTACAGGGTGTTCATTATTTCGACTCGAAACGCGAATAGCTTATAGCTTTTGACGATGCGAGAATGTCATGTATACAGGGTGTTTCATAATATACTCGCCGGATGTTTGTGTCTATATCTCCACAACGGTGAGTCGTATTTAAACGCGGTCTTTTGCGCTGAATAGCCAAGGCTTCAACGTTGATGCAGCCAAAATTTTAGCTTCCTAGGTTGCATTGTCATGGCGCTGTAAGCGGTCAAAGTTGCGGCGCCTTTTTTGGCGCAAAACGGAGGCAGGGCACTGAGGCGGGGCAACGGATTTGCATTTTCGCTTTTTTCTCGCTCTTTCACGTCTGTTCACCATTCAACGCTAACTTTTATGCATTTTTGAGCAGTCTTGTCGAAGATAGACTTCAGTTTGATCACCATGGCATCAGCGTCCCAAGGAAAAGCTTGGATGGCCGAATTTTGGCTGTAACACTGTTTGCTAAGTTCGAATCTGCAAGAGAAGTGGCATGGAGTTGGAAAAACTCTACCGAAACTTGTGCTCCAGATAAAAACTGGGGAGGGGAATACTGCGAAAGGAAAACTAAGGAGAGAACTGGGTTAGGTAAACTGGGGAGAGAAAAACCGGAGCCGATCTGTACCTGGCCGCCTGCAAAAATGTGTGCAAATTGACGCTTTGCAAATCGAGCTGTTTGAGCCGCTTCCTGCTGGCCTAGGAAGCTAAAATTTTGGTTGCATCAACGTTGAAGCCTTGGCTATTCAAAGCAAAAAACCGTATTCGAATATGACACTCCGGTGGGGAGATATAGACACAAACATCCGGCGAGTATATTATGAAACACCCTGTATATGTAAAGTCATGTATGACATGTCATGTCATGTCATGACGAATAGCGAATAGCTTATAGCTTTTGACGATGCGAGAATGTCATGTATATATGTAAAGTCATGTATGACATGTCATGTCATGTCATGTATGTCATGTATGCTTTTGTTTTGTCATGTATGGCAAAGTTGTTTAGTTTTTGAAGACGAACAAAAGTGAATCAAGAAAATTTAATTTAACCCCTGCCATAATAAGTGTTGGCCATGTACGACTTTCAAATACACAGTAGGGGTTAAATTAAAATTTTCCTGATCCAGTTTTGTTCGTCTTCAAAAACTGAGCAACTTTGCCATATATTACGTATGCAAATTCCCACAAAGTAATAGCTATGCATGTTTGGAGATGAAAACAAACGCGCATAGCTATTACTTTCTTACCATGTGGGAATTTTAAAAAAGTTATGTATGGCAAAGTTGCTCAGTTTTTGAAGACGAACAAAACTGGATCAGGAAAATTTTAATTTAACCCCTACTGTGTATTTGAAAGTCGTACATGGCCAACACTTATTATGGCAGGGGTTAAATTAAAATTTTCTTGATTCACTTTTGTTCGTCTTCAAAAACTAAGCAACTTTGCCATACATGACTTTTTAAAATTCTCGCATCGTCAAAAGCTATAAGCTATTCGCGTTTCGAGTCGAAATAATGAACACCCTGTACAGTACAAGGTGTGAAAATCAAAAGCGTCCTTCAAGCAAGTAAGTCTCCGCTCCATCCAGCTTCAGACACTGCTAGACTACCACGGAAGCCGACTTTTCGTTATTTTCCCTTGAAAAACAAACCCCATCCACGGACGGGGCAAACCCCGTCCGCCAGGTGTCCACGGACAAGCGGCCACTTCGGATTTGGAAGGGGGTTAACTTTTTCTCTTGCCCCTGGCTTCGTTCATTTTGGTTTCTCGGCTGTCGTAGCGGTGGCGTTCTGTTCCCCTGCTCCGCTCGCTTGCGCGCCTTCCCCGCCTTCCTTCGGCTTCTCCTCCGCTTGCTGCTGTGCCTTGCCCAAAACGCCCGACCAGCACTGGCGCAGAATGACGGCGATGCTGTCGGCGCCCTGGAGCAGATTCTCTCCGTGATTCACCAGGACGCGCTCCGGACGCCACTGGTCCAGCACGAGCTCCAGCTTGGCCTTCACCGCCGCCTTGTCGGGAAAGCCGGCGGTGCGGAATTCCGGCTCCATGACCGGCCGATTCCGCATTCGCAGAACCTTGTACCAGAACCAGGAGCCCCAGTCGGCGGCGGTGCCGTCCTTCGACAGGAAATCATCCGTCACCATGGACACCATGTCGGCCACCAGCAGGGTGCGACTGGACTTGTGGAAGAAGAACACCTCGCTGCTCATACGGCCCATGATCACCGTCTGAAACGTGCAAGACGTTGACGGTGTGAACATGCGAATAATCCATATTATTCCTTTCCTTTGTAGTCCTACTCTACGTGCTTCGTCAACGAGCATCCAGTAGCCGACCAAAACAGGTGAAAAGAGAGGCAACTAGTACTAAAGAGGCAACTACAGAGAGGCATGGATACGATCCATGGTCATCATAACGTCATCCCAACGACTTTTGGACATTGCTGTTGCCGTCAGTTGTATGTACGTAGCTTTAAGTTTGATATCCAAGTCTACTGCGTGAAGCTTTTCTTTTACCTGTTCCAACTCGCCTCTCCAGGCTTCTTCGGCTTCATCGGTCAACACAATCGGCCGTTTGCCTTCCTCCTCCCCTTTAAACAGATCCGCTCTCTTCTTTTCCAGCCCAGGACTCAGGTACATCTTGGCATTCGGGTATGCCGCCCGCCATTCCGGCAAGTAGAGGTGGTGGAAATAACTCGGCGCCACCAAGTGACCAACTTCCCCGCCCACAGCTGCGATTTCCGCCTTAAAAGCGTCATCCAACGGCCCGGGACTGTAGATCATTAGCTGACCATTGGCCAACTTGATAACGACAGTTTTGCAGGAGAATGTGGCTCCGACGAACCGACAGTAGTACATACGCGTGTAGATCTTGGTTCCCGGCTGGAATTCCTCTAACTTTGGCTCCGGAGCATTCGGAGGTCGGCAGGATTTGTTGAGTATCGGCTCCGCTGTCGCTTTTCCTGCTTCTTCGACAGTGGTGGAGTTTGCAGCTTGTTCTGCGGCAGGTTTGGGCTGTTCAGACGCCATTTTCTTCAGAAATCTGCTGATTTGTTTGAATATTTTTAGCCGGAATAAAATAATTTCCGAGTGGTTTCTTTTCGTAAGGAAAATATTTTGCTGACACAAGTAGCGCCTTTGCTGAAATGAAAAAGATGCGGATGAGATCTGTTGAGAGGCTCAAATATACGTAGGTACGAAAGTGTAACGTAGTACCTACTATAGCGTTATATGTCTGTAATGGAAGGAACCCAAGTCAGCGAGCAGCCTGTGAATGAAACACACAGCACGTTGAGAAGGCAGGTTGGTTGGGTGGGACTGGGGAAAAATCGATGGGTGGTGATTGAGTGTGTCCACACAATGCACGCATGCTCATGAGCTGAGTCATGGAAATAGCACCACTATTAACCGTTTTGATTGATACTCATCTTTACGTATAGAGTTTTTGTCAGTAAGTACATATGTACATACCTCCTGGGGCACGGATGGATCAGGTGCAAGTGCACGAATATTTTCTGTAGACGCTATGAGAACAAAGTATAACGACATAAAATGAGCCGAAAAAGGGCATGTTATTCGACCGGACAGCACAAACAACAAAAGGCATAATGGAGTATTTTTCATTGTCTCCAGGAACCAGACAGCACTTGCCACGGAAACACCATCACTTGTCGCTGCTGCTGCTCTTCCACTGGCTGTCTGGCTGCAGCCATCTGGCTTGTATACTTCTGGCGTCTCTTGTAGTCGGAGGAATCTCCTCGGTACTGTCCCGAATGGTGATGTGCCCCCAAGTAGCGATTGGTTCTTGCCCACGTGACTGTCGGTGTGTGGTGAGATGGCAGCAGATGCGTTGAAGATTCGGGTACCTCATCGTCCTCATGAGGTTCAATTGTTTTGCCACCTGCACTTTGGTCAGCCCCCATCATATTCCGCTTTTGATATGCATTCAGCTTCTGAAAACAAAGGCAAAGGGCAATGGTATCATGGGATTAACCTGGTCGGTATTGTTGGTAATTAAAACCCGGCCACTTAAATAGAAGAGCCAGTACTAGGTGACCAAAAGGGTTTTTTAGATGATTTTTTTTAGCGGCCGACCGGACGGACCAAAACATAAGTGGTCCGGACCAAACAAGAAAAACACAAATTGGCCGAAGCCTTTCGCCTTCCTTGGGCCACCTGTCTGCTCTCTCACATCCCTGCAGATCTTCTCCCTCCTTCCCGCTCCCCCAGGCTGACCCTAATCCTCTTTATGACCACTCAAGAGGGAGGAAACAAAAGCTCGTCCGTTTCGTCCGATGTCTTGGGCTGGGACGAAAAAGTCCGGACCGCCGGCCCATTTTGGATCAACTAAAACGCACTAATCCTTCGGCCGGCCGGCGGGTCCGGCCAATTTTGCTCATCTAAAAAACCCTTCAAGTTACCCAATGGCCGGGTTGGGCTTGCCTGTCCCACAGTACCCGCTACATGCACTAGTACGTACGTACTGTACATTATGTATGTACATCTGTATGTACAGTTCTACTTGTACATTACCCACGGTTACAAAAGTGAGCAAACCTTTCGTACGTGTATTATGTGTTTTCTGTCCATTGCAATGGCATTACGATGGGTGCGTGAATCAGCTCTTTTCCAAAACTGCTTCATGGCACTTCTGTGCTCCCTGGGAATAGGACGAACAGTACATTCATAGTATTGTAAGTTAAAGGCAAAGGGCTACCCTAACATCGACCTTCGAATTTTGAATTCAAACCCATTGTATCATAAACTGTTACAATGTAATGATGATCATGAAGTATATGTTTATTGAAGTATTTTGCAAAAAACCGCATTTCGAAGTTCCTATCCGTTCCCGAGTTATTCGACGATAAAAATCGATAAATTTAAGTATTGAAGCGGAGCTCGGGAACCGTTACGGTAGCTCAAATCTGTCTTCGACTGAACTTGACTGAACTTTGCACACCGACAACTCGTGAACGGATAGGCATTTTGAAAAGCGGTTTTTTGCAAAAGATTAAATAAAATTATAGTTTATGATACGATGGGTTCGAATTCAAAATTCGAAAGCCGATGTTAGGGTAGCCCTTGCCTTTAAGTGTCCATGAAAACGAGAATGCCTCACTCACTACTACGATACGAAAGTAGCTACTGGTACGAAAGTAGCTACTGATATGTACGTACTATTGGTAAGATATTGTAGGTAGATGCACCGTTTACTCGTTTGTGTATAGGTACATTTTCATCTTGATAAGCTTGGTTCCAATGATAATGGCGGCAAGCGTACTGAGGCAGAGCTGAAAGGACCACTGACGGGCGAACAGTTGCAGAAATCCTTGCGGCTGCTCTACATACACGACGCGCAAGCCGCTCAAAGCCTCAAAATCCTTCTGGCGCTTCCAGATTATCTCTGCAAAACACGCTGCACGTCCTTCTCCAGTGTTTGTTGTTGTGTACCTGCACTGGATACGGTAGCACACCAAAACGATAGGCGTCGAATTTCGGCAGATTTTTTGATGATGAACCTTTGAGCTGGTCCTTGGACATGAGTCTATCGAATCCATGACTGGCAAAGAAGGGACAGCAGTCGTTGTGCGATATGAACACGCGAACATCGACGGCTGAAGCCCCGATCGCGTCGCAAGCTGGGAATCCAGGCACAAAGTTCACGCACTCTGGGATGAAGGTACTGGAAACACGACCATAACGTATAAACAACATAATTGGTTTTTGGTTTTTCCATAATTGGTTTTCTTCTGTGGAGCAACGGTAAGGGATTACCATAGATTTGTCCAAATCGGCAGGCCACAGCTGGCTGGATCTTTCGAACAGTGCCGATTCAGTATTTCTGCTACTGCTGATTGGATAATTTCCTTATGGTCTCTCTATAGATATTAGAGATGGACTGAACACAGACGGTATGTATGTATACAGTACCTATATGTAGTATGTAGGCCTACTTGTGCACATAATATAATGTTAACTCTCCTCTTGAAGACAGTAAGACACCATACTCTGTTCTCTTACCCATTCATCATTTTCTTCCGCAGCAACGAGAATTCGGACGTGGTAGCCATCAAGTTCGAAGGTTTTGGTGGTGCCCTTCGATGCTGCAACCGTGGTCAAAATTTGTCCATGCAGCAGTAGTAGCAAATGTGCCAATTCAGCTTTTTGTAACATTGCCGTGCAGGCTATCAGTTATTTATCACTGCCTTTACGTATGTAGTGCGCCTATTACGTACAAACAGGTCGTGTTTATGACATGACGCACAGTTGTGCTATATCAGTTTTTATTCGCTGATGCTCCAGGGCATAGCGTTGTTGCCTTGCTTTGAGGTCAGCTACTTTACTTACTGCTCTTCTAGTAATTATTAGACTTCGCTTTCATCCGTCCTTCTCAAAAGGCTTCGATCTTTGTAGTGTGCTATATTCTGCAAACAGGTGATGAAAAAAATTCATTACCTTCACGCACCTTAAACATTATTTACTATACGGATTGGCAGAACATGAATAACGCAACGAAATCAAAGCACAAGGAATATGCGCATATGAAATACGAAGACGCTCAATAATTAGGCCGAGAAAAATGTAATTAGCACCCCGTCTTCTTCATCACAGTCGCGGCTTCCTTGAAAGGCAAAGGGGAAGTGCGGCCATTTTAGCATCTCTTGTCTCTTCCAGTTGTGAAAAGGCCACTTGAAACTGACAGCTTCATCGTGATTCGTAGTCAAGATACTCTTCCGGCCCTTCAAAAGGCATAAAAACCACGGGTTCACCGTGCAGAACAGATAGTGTAACGCATCACGTATAACCCCAGGGGGCGATGAAGTTGGTACCGATTTCCGGGGTTATTTGAACAGGCGGTGTACAAGAGACCTCCTTGCCTACCTATGAGGTCATCCAAAATGTGCCAAATAATCACCAACGTGCTTATTTTCGCTTTATTTGCGCGTTTTTTACACGCATCAATCTTAAAGTTAGAGGGGGAATCAAAAAAGTTTAGTCAACGAAAAGGAGGTTATACTGGGCTATATACTACATAGAAGGGGTTATACATGGAGCTTTACAGCAGTCTTTCGCAGCCCAATTTGCTGCCCCTACGTAGAAGGTTCAATTTCATCTACCAACATCTCCTGTTGTACGTATACACGTATGTACAGTAATTGAGGCGAGCCTTGAAGCCGATGTCTCCACCGTGTTTTGCTCTGAAAATTACCACCATCGTGTTACTGGGAGCGTAAATGCGATGAGCCGGCTTCTGATCACAACAAAACCTAGAATCAAAATCGTCGCGGCAGGAATGAAAGACAGCTGCACCAAGCAATTGCCGCTGTAAATCTTTTCTAGCACTGATACAGAACATGGCACATCGCGCGTTGGTTCGTATATCACTCATTCAGTTTCCCTATGTACTGTACCTCATTCCGGTGTTTCCAAGATCCGTATCATTCTTCACCTCCACATATTCTACGCAGGTATGCGTGCAGAGAAAATGAAATTGGTCCATGAATTCCAAGAACACCCTACCGTAGTCTGGAGCCTGAATATATCAACCAGCTCAAAAAATCACCGCGAAAGTGTTGCGAATGTAGTTGTGTAGTGCGGTACCAATAAACTACACACATACAGTAAATCAAAATTCATAGTCCACTTACCTTGATTAGCCAAGAACACTTTTGGTTTTCTACGTATCCTGGCTCAGGATAGCCTGGAGATGTAATGTTTACTGGATGGCCGCTTAGCCAAATGACACCACCGCAATCCGCATCTGTAATCAGCATACAGTACCTCTAGCCAACCTATACGGGTACGTCCCGACAGCAGATGATAATGCCAAGAAAACGCCATACTGGCAAGCGAGAGAGCATCTTTCCACGTACTTTTAGGTGGCTCATTTTCGTCACAATAACATCCGCCAAATCCATCGGGGCAGAGACACTTGGTGCAGAATTTGGGATGCGTGTATCCGCCATGCTTACACGGAAGCTCCCACGAGCATCTGTCTGAAAGAAACAGTGCGCAGATGGAGCAAAGTGCTCGTCGTTACACGGTCAAACACCTTTTTACCTGCACAGTAGGCATTGTTGATGATGGTTGAGTCATAGAAGGAGAGCTTCTCCCTTTGACCGATGGTCTTGATGTAACCTGGCAGCTGCCTGATGGTGATGGTGTGAGCTGGCTTCGTCCAATCCTTCGTAAATGCAGTAGAGCCGTAGTGAAGAGCACTGCCGAAGTCGTAGGGCACATTTTGCGTGTCCACTTTGTCAAATTTCCTTCAGAAGAACAAGACGGACTAAAATGGTACAATTTTGGAGCGAGTATACGGTAAGTTGGCTCACAGTTTGAGAAAGTTGTAATGAGTTCCGTAGAGTATGTTCTCCGGATGGATTTCGATGTAGTGATCTCGATAAGGTCGAGATTGCTCGTGCCACAAGCCCAGTGCATGACCGATCTCGTGGGCAATTATCCCAATCGAAAACAAAAATGACAGAACAAAATGGCAAAAACAACAAAAGTCAACTGAACGTACCTTTTTTTTTAGCATTTTTTCCCGTGTCTTACACTGCCACATCCATAGCCAAGCGATACGACTTGTCGTCCTCCGATCCGACCAACTCTCGAGTAGCAGCTGCAAATAAACAGTCGGACTGTCCGCTCAATGAGATTATGTTTTGTATTATGTGCCGTCAAGTTACAGAAAAATTGCTCGGAATACCCTCCGGCTCGAATGAAGTTGATGTGATCTTCGTCTTCGGCCAATTGCTCAGTGGCGTTGGTGACTTCGTAAAAGCTCAGACAGGTCGTTGACTCCCAAGCGTCGATGGCTCGAAGAATCTTGTCTCTTGTATTCTCTGCGTCGGAAATATCATGGAACATGGTATCATGATACTGTAAAGCTTCGTGTATAACCCCCCTCGTCTAGTATAACCCCCTCGTGTATAACCCCCCTAATCGGTGACTAACGGAAATCGGCATCGTGTATTACCCCCACCCCCTAATCGGTGACTAACGAAAATCGGCATCGTGTATAACCCCGGGGGTATACACAAGGGAAAAATAACAAATTCCTGATGCGTTGGCGAAAGTTCTGACTGATATCTGGGAAATGGGCCGTCTCAAATACGTGGCATGCAAAGTTACTGGCTATATCGACAAGCGGCGACTGGCGGTACATGAATTCCAGGAAGACAGAAATCGTTCTGCCATGCACCTACAAAATCTACGGAGAGGATGAACATCGAAAATACGTCAGAGATACTACTAGGAAGGCACAGTACGCTGTCAGTGACTACCAATAGGGCAATAAATGAGTGTCTGTGGATAATTCACTGTGAAAACGGCAAAAAAATCTGCTATTGAAAAAACCCCTTGAGTATAACCCCCTCGTGTATAACCCCCCTGATTTGGCCACTAACGTTTTTTATCCCCCCGGGGGTTATACACGAAGCTTTACAGTACATGCATCATGCATGGTGATTCCTTTGTACCTATTCGTCGCCGTTTCACACTTGGCTGGCGCACTGTATTACCTAATTCCTCAGCAATGACGTATTTGATGGGGAATTGTTCCCAGTCTTCCGTCATTGGCCCCTTGTGAAACTTTCTTTTCACCCGCCGACGATGAAGCTTGGCTCTTCGATGGAAAGTGAAGAGGAAATCGTGCTGCTGCCTTCCTTCGGCCGCTTCCAAAATATCCGACCGGAACTGTCGTACCATTTCATCCGCCTGATCTCGCGTCAGCAGAATGTCACCTTCGAACAACAGCTTTGATAGCGGCAGCGCCACGCCGGGTTGATCCTGGCTGATCGAGACCAATCGATTGGCATTTTCCAATGGATCCGTTTGCTGTTTCAAAAAAGCAACTGGTTGGCTTTGTATGCAGCACGGGAAAAAAGTCTATACAGTAGGACAGAGATGCAACAGCGTAGTGACCAAGAATTGGGTAATTGTATAAACCTTTGAACCATTGACGGATCCTTCTTTGCCTCAGCCGGATCCAGAAATATGCGGGTATTGGATACTTTACCAGAGCCGGAGTCACGGTTTCTCTATTAGCATACAGTACGTACGTACTACCTGAGGCTGTTTGTCTGAGAAGCCGAAAAATTTGATGTTGGCCAAGCTGGACAATTCGCGCATCGATCTCGCCACTTCAATCAGCGAACTGACATTCTCCTTATTGGACGAAGCTTTCTCGAGGATGTCATGCAGTGGCATGCACAAAACCTGCTTCAAACAAAAACACAAAAGCTACAGAATACCCAACTACGCCACATCACACGATTACAATATGTACATATGCGAATAGGGTTATGGGTATCAGTTGAGCATACTGTGAAGCAACGAAGCCAAGAATGCAATGCACACCGACAGACCTGAATCAATTGAAGCAGCAAGGCACAAGTGATGGCATACAGGTCCATAGGAAACACCCAGGTGTAGTGTGAGGGAGGTCATCAATACATAGCGTGGTATAAAACATGTGTGTTTTGTCAATGTTCACGACATTTTGTTCTTCGCTTGAAACAAATTTTTGTAGACAGATCACAGAGGAGATAACCTTCAAAGGTCATTTCATTAGTTTTAGTTACACCTCCACTACACCCCTTCACATGTTTCGTTTCAAGGTAGCAGGTACAAGGTACTACGTACGTACCTCCAACCAAGCAGTACAATAGTAGCACGTGTACGACTACAAAACTACGTACGGGCATGGCAGTTGTAACAGTCATCACGTAGTTACGCCACCCTACAAAATATCACCAGTAAGCAAGCCATCGATATACTTTTCAAAAGAAGGTGTACCGTGTACGTACATTACATGCGTACGGACGTATGATCCATCACTCAAAAGCACCAGTTAGCATTGCTGCAAAAATCACAATAATTCTAAATATCAATATTTCGCACATGCATGCACACACTTTGATACTACCAAGTACCAACCAACCTACCTACCTTGTATATTTCATGTTTACCTGCACATTCGTCTAAGTAACCAGGGCAGACCATTGGTGATCAGCTGTGTGCCATTAGCAGCTTGCAGTACGCAGTTGTTCCCAGCAACCATTTGCAGCTGCGCCATATTCGCGTTCGCACCGACACCCAGAGCCAGAATATGAATTTGCGCTGCCTTCAGGTTAGCCGCAGTCTGAACTGGACTAACACCGGACCAGCTGGAAATAAAAAGTGTTGCTCACGATTTCTCGTTTTAAACTAACACACTGGTATTGGAAAAAAATAAGCCTCCACTACCTCGTTCCTATCACAACGACCAACTTGGTTGCAGCTGACCGAAATGTGGATGACGGCTGTATCTTCGACAGGGCGCTAGAAAAACGCAAAGAAGCAAACAATAAATTCTATTTTTGTTTTAGGACTCGGTTAGCTAAGCGCCACTATTACTCATTCATATTTTGCGCCGCAAATCCATCGTAAGGAGTGCTGACGATGGCACCATTTGCTTCATCAGGATTGTTGGCCTGTCCAAGGTGCAATACAAATTGGCCGATGGTTGAATATTTGAGAAAGCCGATACGAGTTGTGAGTGCAGAAATTGAGACGTTCGAGTTGAACGCCACCATAAAGTCCCTCATCTGAGCAACGGCACGTAAACATTATGCTCGGCTATTGTTTTTGCATGCGTGAAGCACGTTATCAAAAATTTATAGACGTTCTAGGACCCTTACAATGAAGAAATTGGCCAGACTGACCAGCGACGAATCATCAACCACGAAGACGACGTCGTACTGCAGCTGCCGAGTGTTGCAAAGGGGTGGAAGCGCTGTCGTTGTCGTGGCCGCCGTTGTCGTCGCACCTTGCGACGTAGTTGTCCTAGGCGCGTGGGCGTGCGCTACAATTTAACAAACAAACAATTGAAAATAAACATCATCTTCACCAGTTGACCCACCGCATCATCATTTTACTTCTTGCTGTGAGCAATAAGGGCCTCATTGAGGTATTGAATGATTTCGGTCTTACCGCCGTGTAGCTCAGTTGGTAGATTTACGCCTAGTGGCCCGGGTTCGAATCCCAGCACGTTTGGGAATTGTCCTTTTCTGGCTTACGTACTTGTTCGAACGCTTCCACCCACGCATTGTGAGGTGAACTGGCGCTGGAATGTATAGCCCTGGTCATCGCTGCCAACGAGGCTGACACCCAGGGACAAACTGCTGCATTGGAACACCTGGGAGTAGTAGTCGTAGGAGCAGGAGTATCTGTTCTGCAGGGTCGCACTCCCGATCAACTTCACCACTGGGGCCAGCGCGTACAACTGTACGTACTCGATGGCACCGAATCCAGCACTGATGTTGGATGCGTGAGCAATCACGTAGTTATTGGTACCTAAAAGGAATCATGTCAACTTCAACTCATATTGTATGCTCGCTATTTTTTCTGAAGGTAATACAGGCTTTTGTGGCTGTGCAGTTACGCCAACTAGGAAAGCACGTACAGTTCATTAGCTACGTACGTACACTTACCTCCTCATTCTGCCCGTTGGTTATACAGGGTGTCTCACGTAGACCTGCCTAACGACTCAGCCTTATAACTTCCGTATTACAGTAGGTATCAAGCTGAAATTTTGTCCCCAGAAACCCAAGAATATACCATACTTTGTGGCAATATTTGAGCCGGATAGGTCAACTAGGGATGAAATTACGAGTTTGCAAAGTTGCGACCACGTTTTTCAACATTTTGAAATCAGTACTGCACTATTGACCTCGTCAACTTTTTGAACGCTGTCATGGGCGGTAAATCGCCTGCAGTTGTGCATCCTTTGTGTTCTGGACTGTGATAATGTTCAGCCACTGTTGTTCCACCATATTGCAATGTTGGATAAGCTTCTTACCATGCTGAGCAGAAGATTCTAATCTCAAAACCATATGCTCAGTGCAGAAAATGGTAAAAACAGGGTCCAAAATTTCTAAGCCTGTAATTTCGTTCGCTGTGGGACTATCTGGGTCAAATTTTGCGACAAAGTATGGTAGTTTCTTGGGTTTTTGGGGACAAAATTTCAGCTTGATATCTACTGTAGTACGGAAGTTATAAGGCTCGATCGTTAGGGAGGTCTACGTGAGACACCCTGTACATGGCCTGGTTATACCTACTCTAGACAGTACACATTACATTCTCCATCCCCAATGTAACTTACTGGCTCCGCTAATGGCAAGTCGACTTGGCGAGTCGCTGTGGACATTGTGAACGAAGCCATAGTAGGCCTGTAGTGTGCCCTGGCCAGTGGCTTGCATGTAGCAGCCACCTTGACTCGTCTGAACAACCACACGCCACACGCCAGGCATTCCACTTATTGGTACTGTGGCCACTAACTGGTAGCCAGAAGTCAAACTTTGCGGAGGAAGAGCCGCTGTCTGTCCTGGAAAAAATAAGAACACTACATTGTAACTTCATTGCATAAATAATACATCCAGTAGTAGCCTGACTGCCCTTTTCCTCAAACTGTTTTCTGCTGTTCTCTTCTTATGTGTAGTGCGGAGTAATTGGGGGGGCCGCATCTGTTGTGGAAAGTAGTGAAATTGGCAAAATGTGAAACCACCCACACTGTCCTATGTCCAACCTCTTTACCATTTGGCATGGTGACGGTAACAGTTGGTTGAACGCCAGACACAGTCACTGTGAAACTACTCGTATGGGAATCCACGGGCAGGTACACGGTGAGCGGAGTGGTGCAGTTTGTTGGGTTTGAGAACTGGTTGATCACACCGGATTGGTACTGAGAAGTCAGGAAACTGGACAAGAACTGCAACTAGCACCATCGCATCAATAGTCCTTTTACGCACAGTTCACTTTACATGTTCCCACATTCCATTCACATTCCACTTTGGACTTTTCGACCACTAACCTGCGTGGGAATATTTGGAGTCAAGAATATATTGCCATTGGTTTGGCTTGCCACATTCAGCAGTGCATTGTAGTAAGTTCCCTGTTGGTTGGAGCTGCATGGGTTTGCGTCTCCAAGGACAAAGAACACCTGAACATATTCACACACAGCAACTGAAAGCTTGAGAGACTTTGATGAATACATGCCATTTGCATTGCTTTCCAGTCCTGCATGAAGGTCCAAGGCTTCATACGTACATACGTACCTGAGCCCCCTTTTGCGCAGCTGCTGAAATGACTTGCTTCTGGAATCCGGGATCTTTGGCAGTTCCCTGGGTGAAGACGAAAAGCGGAGAGTTGGGTAATACGTAGTTCAATGCAGCCAGTATTCCTTCCATTGCGGGATTGGGACAATCTCCCGGTGTAGTTGTAACTGTCACCGCCTGCAGTGCAGCTATGAATGTGGCCAGAGAAGAAGTGGATGTAACTGGACCAGTGATATTGCCCCTCCCAGCTGAAAATAAAATGAAGTATCAAAAACGACATTACTGGTGTTTTATAATGTGAAAGTGGTTCGCTTACATTTGTACATTACCATCATTTACCATCCTCTCCTGCGTTACCATTTGTACGTTACATATGCATAATGCAACAGTGCGCAGGTACGTATGTGCACGCATAAAGCAAACGGCACGTACGTGGGTCATAAAATGGAACCAGAACAAATCTGGAGAACCACTGGGGATAGGTTCCAGTTACATTGGTCAATACTGACATCAGATTTGTTTTCAGCGCTTGCACAGCCAGCAGACTGCCCAACGTGGCGTCAACAACCAAGGTCAATGAGCGACCATTGGGAGAGAAAGACGCCGGCACTTGCGTCTGACACACGTCTGCAACAATTGAAAAAGCTCACTGTCAATGGGCCATCTGTTCAACTGGAGCACATAACACATTTATATGGAGTTTAGTACACTGATGCACAAAAATTGAGGTAAGGTAGGTAGGCTTTTCGCTTCACACCGCAGTTGGCAACCAAATCCAGCAGTACTATAGCCAGAGCAGTTGTACGTAGGTGTCACATTTTAGCTTACCTTTTTCGCAGTGCTGCCCAGAAAATAGGGGCAGACAGCTGCAAACGCTACCCATTGTGGTGCCGCCGTTCTTGCACACTGCTTGCTGACACGTAGGCCCAGTCCAAAGTGGAGTGCAGTAGCACTTGTTCTATACAACGGCCAATGCTTAGCGAGCGTACATACCACACACCAAACTCGCAAAATGCAATGAAGCGCCATCCAAACCTCAAAAAGAACGCCTCCGTTCTTGCAGGATTGACTGTTGAACACGCAGGTGGCAGCTGCGAAACGATTGTACAACGCGCCTTTCTCATCGCGACCAGATGCCTACATGATTGCGTACGTACGAACAACAAAAGCAACAGTCGGTTCAGCGAGAGAATGCAGAGATTTCTACAGTCGCGTAAGATCTTTTCGCCCATTCAGTCAAGTCTTCCGCAACTTCAGAAATCTCCGTCCCTCAGTGGAGCAGACCGACTACACCTACACATGAACAACCGAGTAGCGAATGAATAGCATTCCTTGCAGGAACCCTGCAATTTCGTGTGTTACCAAAACTGCAAAAGAGGTAGCTGGGCATTGGAAGGGCTGAGAGACGAACTCATAGCCGCATCCCAATCTTCGCTGGAATCTGGCAACACCAATGAGACGATTTGTGGTCAAACTGAAGAAACTCGCGTATTCCAAAGTACCAGTAGAGGGTAGGCCAGTGATATGCGCCACCATCATGTCAGAAAAGCCTAAAAAACCGAGAGTAAAATTGCTTTATGTTAACATGGTTCGTTGCTACGTACAGTAGATGAGAACACTTGGAATACCTGGCACGTGCAAGGG
The DNA here is from genome assembly GCA_030247985.1 of Epsilonema sp. ZAB3_2. Classification (NCBI taxonomy): domain Eukaryota; kingdom Metazoa; phylum Nematoda; class Chromadorea; order Desmodorida; family Epsilonematidae; genus Epsilonema; species Epsilonema sp. ZAB3_2. Next base: position 6,830 of record JASAMW010005511.1, on the reverse strand, counting down.
CTCCTTGGTGGGGAAATCGTTGTGAATATTGCGCACGTATCCAGCGAATAGATTGAGATTGCTCTGCGCCCTAACCCACGTGGTGCAGGCAGATGGGAAGCCGGTTACAGGCTGAACGAACACCTGGATTTGCCATATTCCTGGCATGACGTTGGAGGGTGGAGAACCTGGAATTATTTTTAGGCATTAGGCCAATCACGAACTAAAGAAGCAGTGAAAGATGCGCTGTAGCACTCACCTTGTCCATTGAACACGCGATATATCTTCAGCCACTGCAAGTTGGCAATCGTGTTCGGCGATGTCACCAATTGGCCTAAATGCAGTTGTCATCATACCGTCAAAGGCAAATGTACAGACGCACGGTGACACAAGTTTTGCTGTTCATCCTGCATAGTACGTGGAAGTAAGACGTGTACATTACATACCATTACCATTTGGCTGGGTAATGATTACGGTAGACTGATAACCCTCCACAACGATGGTGAATGAGGTGGTATGTGTATCCACTGGAACGTAGTATGTCTGTGTCATTGAGCAGTTCATACTGCCAGTGATGAAGTTGAGTCCAGATGAGTACAAGAACGGCATGTATTGCATGACCTACCAAATCACTATACGTAAAGCGGTGCCTGTGCATATTTCATCCAAACATAATTGAACGCTTGTACTTACAGGTACCACAGCCGATTTCGTGGCCAATAAGTACTGCCCATCGCTGAAAAAGGCGAATTTTAACAGCGTGCTTTTGGTGATTGCGGCTCCAGTGCAGACTCCAGAGCAACAAAGCGAGGGACTTGTCAGAACAAAGTTCAACTGAAAACATCACTCAGTGCGCGAGATAAACAATGGCGAATGCATGCATGTGCAAACATGGCCACAAATGCGCAATCAACCAACCACTCACAGATGCTCTCTTCTGCTCAATAATGCTATTGACAGTGAAGAGATTCGCGGCTGATCCATCAGCGAAGGGCGAATCAGCGAACAGAAACACCGTGCCATAGGACGACGACTTTTGTAAAGCGGCTATCAAAGCTGTTATCATCACTTTCTGGCAAGCAACTGGATTAAACGTCACCTGGGTTGACAGCACCAGTTGAACGAAGCTGGAGGGATTTGTGCTTGAGGTAACGGTTGCAGCTAAAAAACATTCCGACAAGGTAGGTACGTACTGTATACTGATGCCGTGGAAAGATAAGGTTTCTGTAAAAATGCCGCGCACTTTTGTCGTTGTAGGTGACCAAGATGTAATTGTTAAACCAGTTGGCATTTTGCATCTGTATCTGTGTGATGGAGGCGTTGATTTGTTGCTGAATCTGCACCAGATCTGCCAGCATACTGATGGTCGTTTGAATGACAATTGCCAAAGATCGGCCATTCGGACTGCTGTTGATGTTCGTATTTGTGGCATTGCACAGCACTGTTCACAAATATGGAACAAGCCCAGTCAACAAAGCTACTGCACCAATATCAAGAAAAATCATCGTTACCGTTTTGGCAAAATGTCCCATTGAATCCGTTGGCACACATGCAGGTAGCGCCAATCGATGTTCCGCCTGCAATAATTCTGTTCGCCTATATGATGCAGTCAGGGATCAAGAACCACGTTACAGTAAGAAACGCGTACCATTCAAGCACACTGCGTTTTGGCAAAATCTTCCAGTCCACTGCGCAGGACAGGCGCATTGTCCACTGAAAACAGTTCCGTTTTACAGCTCAAACTACAGTACTACATTACTAGTCACGCATGCATCTTTCACTTTTGCGTAGTCATAGTGTAGTAAGAGAAACTCATACCTCGGCAAAAATACTCCGCCATTTTGGCATGTTGTTACTGGGCCCAGATCTACATAACAAAGCCAAACACACATTCGTGCACTGCTATATGCGCTTGCCTAGATGTCATAAATGTTTCAAGCAGAGCCACTTGCACTTACTGGAGCTGCACACACCAGTGACAGATCTCTGGAATTGATAGCCCATGGGATCTTGTCCATAAACCTTTTTGAACATGGCAAACGCATAATTTACAACGCTTCCATGTGCGCATTTTATCATGCCCTTATCTTTACAGTCATATAGAAATATCCAGGGTAGGTAAGCTGACAGCTCCAACTGTTGTAGTAGATCTGGTACTGGCAGTTATTGGCGCGATAGGATCCCGGGCTCAAGAAGAGGTACTGGCCAGGTTGAGAGCTGATGACCAAGCGAGAGCTGAAGGTGGCTGGCGATGTGACATTGAAATTGCTCATGTGAACCACTGGATGCGACGGCACATCTGAATGTATAAACATTCACAGCGGCTGACCAGAAGCTACAACTTCTGCATAGATAGTAGATAAATACACAACATAGTACACGATATGGTACTATGGGGTAAAGTTGGACCCTCCACCATGAGTGACCTTTCGACCAGTACATAAACTTGGATTGGTCTGCGCACAATGTACATGCTCTACTCAGCTGTTATTTTTCCATGAGTTAGATACAGTGGACAGAGGTGTCCGCCTTTATCCCAGAGTACCATTACGTACGTACTGTAGAATGGCTGCGACTGTTTCACATCCGTCAGAATGTTGGGCGCGTATCCCTGGAACATGTGCATGACGCTCTGAGCTCGCACGCGATAGCCGCAACTGCTATTCCCAGCGGTCATCTGCATGGTGTACAGTCCGATCATTATTGTCGGCACGTTAAACAGCGCGAAGTTTCCATAGGCCAGCGCTGGCTGCAGGTTACTCAGTTGTTGTCCCTGTGGAGTGGTGATGGCAAGCGATGGTTGCAGATTGGGGAAACCAGATGTCGCTGCTATCACAACGCTTTGTACGGTGCTGTCGACAAAAAACGCGGTAGTCGACGGCTGCTGCAGTGCGCAGTTGGAGAAATCACTGGTCAGTAGGGTGGCTAAGCTGTGCAGATTCACCAGGTAGTAGTTCTGGAATGCCTGCAACAGACTTGGGACGCGTAAGTATCGAACATTGCGCATGACTGTACTGCAGCCAAAATGCATTCAGAGCACACAGTGGAGGCTAGGTTGTCATACAGTTCACCATACTGGTTTTCTTTCATACTGGTTGGATGCTGGTCTTTGGCAGTTGAATAAAGCTACCAGATGTGGCAGCTGTCAGTTGTTGATATGTTGTCAATCCGAGGTTGCCAGCAAACCACGAACAGCGCGGGGAGATTGCATTGGGATTTGTAAGAAACACATGGACCTGAAACAGACTCACGTATCTCACTACTGGATGTGAAAAATAAGAGAAGCAACCTTATCCAAAAGGCCTCAATAAGTAAGGCGAAATCTCCACCTGAACAATATAAACACTGTCATACATACCTGGGTCTGTGCTTTTCCGTTGGCATAGAGAATATTGTCCAGACTGTTTGCGGCAGGCATAGCGTCAGTGAACACATAGACGGATGACCTTGACACGAAAGATGGCACTGTGATGGCCTTGTACAGGGCGTTCAGCGTTGGCTGTGTGCAATTCTGGAATGGTCCTGTGCTTAGACTGTTCAGCAATGTCATGAAATCAGAGGAGGTGTTCACGGCCAATGTATTGACTGCAAACAAAGCACATCATTCATGCTCGTTGCATTTTGCCAGCTACAGATACGTAACTGAAGCTGTGAAAACTGTGTTACTGGTATTGTCAATATAAGTGACGAGGATATAGTTTTGATGGCTTGAGGATGTCGTTGGTTGAAAGTGATGGTAATATTTTTGGCTGCGTTGACAATGCCAGGCAGATCAGTGGACATAGTGTTGCGAAGACCAACAACGATTGCGATGGAGCGATATAAAGTATTGAAGTTTTGAGTTGGATGCGCATTGCAATTGACTGAAATCACCAAAGCGCGTCTCGAATATGTTCTGATGTATCAAAAGTATCCGTTTTACAAACCTCGCGGCTTACCAATTTGACAATGATTATTTCCAGGGGTTCCAGTGAAGCCTATAAAATATTACCATTCTCTGGAATGTTCGCAATGCTTTGTCAATTTGGCACAACCGCGCATACCTGCAGCGCAGAAACACCCGCCGCCTGGCGCTGGGGTACCACCATTGAGACATTGCCAAGTTTGACAGGCAGTCCTGAAAAGTGACCACCGTACTTATCCATCACTATTCAAAGTGTCATGCCATCCATGTGAACATACTTACCCAGAGAAGTAGGGTGGGCACAAGCAGATGCCATTGAGCAGTGTTCCTCCATTTTGGCACTGGCCAGGAACTGGAGTTGTCGTCGGAATAGTTGCTACAACAAATTGCCCATTATCACCTGCCCATCCAGCTTTTTTATCGAAAGCAAAGACTACTGTACGTCAATACATTACATACCATTGCCAATGCAGCGCGGTACTTCAGTTCGTTGGAACAAATAGCCGTTTGAATCGATGCCATAAATCTGCACATTCCAAGAGTTTCATCAGGACGATCAGATGCAATATACTTGTCAGATAATAATTTTTCTACGCAGTACAACAGCGCACCTTATACTGATACTGAATATTCGTGCCGTAGTTGCAATAGATGATGCCAAAGAAGGACTGATACTCGCAATGAAAACGCAAGTTAGCCTTTGAAGCGAAGACGAGCTGGAAGTTGGCGTAAATCTCCAGGAATGTGATCATGCCCGGGTAGAGCAGATTGTTAGGCCGAACCACAAGGTTGGAGCCTACGCCCTGCGTGATGGCATTGGCGATATTGTCAGAGTTGAGCGCCTGAGCGCCAGACACAAAACCGACGTTCAGCGTCAGGTCCGTCAAGCCTTGAACTATGAGCTGAAACATGCACAAGAATCTGTTATGATGAACTCAGTCATGATCCATACTCGACATTGGGTTCTTCGGTCAAATTGTCCGAGCTGTTCTTACGATGTCAACTGGCGCAGAATATGGTTTCTACCTCAAAATAGTAGAAGAAAGTGAGCCAAAAATTGAACAAGCGCCGAAATTTCAGAACTTGTTAGAATGTTGGGTTGGTTTGCGTAGACTTATGTTGGTTATCTGCTGTCACCTTACATGATACCTAAGCATACGTACATGCTTCAAGCAAAAAAGATGAGAGCTTACCTGGCAACTCGAAGGCGCCTTAGAATCCAGCTGTCCACTGTCCAGGCTGAGGAGCTCGAACCTGGACAATCAGCTGAGCAGAATTGTTACGTGCTCGCCGTATTCTGACCAGGCAGCAGATTCTGTCCTGAAATAATGTGTTTCGCATAGTATAAATAAAGGCGTGAAAGTGTGCAAGCCTATGCTGCTCCACCTTGAGGAGTTAATAAGTGTCAGGTTTGGAAAAGCTCCTCCTTGCGTGCTATCCAATGTCACTTCGATAGTAGAAAGTGTGGCTGTCCCACCAAAACGTTCAACTGGACCGGAGCAGACTTGGAAAAGAAAGCCAACAACAATACCATACACGTACGTATGTCTCGTCGTACCCAAACCTCGTAAGAAAATAGGGGAAGCAAAAACAGGAATATGATTTACTGTACATTAGCGTACGTACGTAACGTAGCGTACCATTGTTCTGTGTGAGTATCAAGTTTTCTCTTGGATCTTGGAATAAGAGTTGACGCCCCAAGTCTTAGAGCACAAAGCTAAAACATGATGAAACTTATTTTATTGAGCATGTATGAGGTCAAACGAAGAAGTTGCTCGTCAGTACATGGAGACACGTTGCGTGAACTACTCCGTAAAACTTACGTTATTGGCAGAGCTGGCCAGTGTTGCCCGGTTGGCACGTGGCCATTGGCCCCGTCGGTCCGTTAGCCAATCCCGCTGCTCGAAGCTGCAGTCCATCGCTATTGTACAAACCCACAGAACCGTTTGAAGCGTTCTTGCTGGTCATCGGCTACTTCTGGTTTCACACGACAATTTTAAAAAACAAACGTATAGGTAGTCTAGAATATAGATCAGACTTGATGACCAAACAGGTCAAGTGAAATATGGGGACTTTAGTACCTACCAGCTGCATCGAAAAATTTCGGAAGCCCAATGTCGCCAGATGTTCGTCAGGTTCACTGAGATTTTCCGGATGAGTTCTGTCGAACGTGGTAGTGTCAGCTTGGGTATGGACAGGCAGGTTTATGGTAGCGTAAAAGAAAACGCCAATCCGATTGGATTGAACGTGACGATTCCTGAAAACAGAAAACGCTGAACTGTCCTGGTCTTGTATCTACATATTCACATGGGTCAAAAACAAAATCAAATAGCAAATACAGAACTTTCAGAAATTCTGCAACATCAACCTTGTCCACTGGCCAGTCAGCAATCCTACATCGACAACAACGCAACTGCAAGAACATGTGGATAATTGTACATAATTGTACGTACGATTCATGGCTTATTCGCATCGGACATAGATAAGTACCAACGCTGGACGTACGGCGTACATAGGACAACGCACTTTCCATCCAATGTGAATGACTCTTACACATACTGTTGTACATACACATGACTTGGAACGGCTTCTTTCCAGCTTTCGTGTCGATCAACAGAAGCAGCTGCATCTTGAAATTCTTCTTCGAATAAGGCATCAGCAAAGCTGAGTGCAACTTGCACATCAGGATCGAAGCCAGAGATACGAAAGCTTCGGTTGGAGGAACTCCCAGTCCCCTGGCAACTGCAGCTGTTCGCTGGAAAGACCACATTATGCAAGCCTCACCACATACAGTACGTAAGCCACGTTCAATTTTGATTTTTTTGCATGTACAATCAGTTGACCTTACATTGTACTTTTTTACGTACCTTGCAGCCAGTGCACGTCCAGTGCTCCCATAAACATGGCACCAAGAGCCACGCCAAAGAACAAGCCAACAAAGACGAGG
>JASAMW010005510.1:0-12491 GCA_030247985.1 Epsilonema sp. ZAB3_2 | reverse complement strand
CGTGTGAACACGGCCTATTCGCCAGCAAATCCTCGTCCCAACCACCCTAGGCGCCGACGAGCTAACACTCGGGAACGACATGGCCGCTCACATGTCATTTCAGCCGCCCACCTGGTGGGGCAATCTGTTTGTCATGGGCTTCTTCACCTACATGGAAAGTAAAATGTGCGCCAAGGTGTTCAACTCCCCAGAGATCTGGGCTCAGTTGAAGGAAGGAGGACACTACGACTTAGTTGTGGGCCACGTTTTCGACGCTTGCCCGTTGCTAATTGCGGACGAATTACAAACGCCAATGCTGCAGCATTGCGCCTTGAGCACTGTACAAGATCCGGTAGCGGTCAGCTGGAAGCTTCCCATCAATCCGAGCTACATTCCTAATGTCTTTTCGTACCATGGAGAACGCATGAACTTCTGGCAACGAGTACAAAACACGCTGCTATCCATGGCTTTCAATTTCGCCGTCCTTGTGATGGGAACTTTGGAAGAGATTTTCGTGTCGAGAAGTCAGGAAAAAAGCATCAAAATAAGGTACTACTGTAGATAATATGCATAACAGTACCTACGTAAGCAAGCACTTTTCTCTCGCCCGAAATACGGGCGCTGTCTCTGCGCCGCGTGTGCGGCGCGCGCGTGTATTCGCGAACGCGCGCCATTTTGTCGCTTCTTTCGCACTTGTCTACGTGCGCGTGCTGCACTTGTACGCGGCGCATAGCTCCCGTTTATTTTCGGTGTGTCTATATGCGGAGGGGGGATGTAGGTATTTTCTCAGGATTTGAGGTATGCGTAGGTATGCAATATGCATGCAAGCTGCGTATTATTTTTGGTGACGTCCATTTTCTTTAGCAAATCAGTTTGGACAATGGCTCAACAGGTTCCCGTGGTTTTTATTAGCGGAGAGGATAGATTAGAAATGCCCCGTCCGTTGAAACACGGTATCCAATACATCGGTGAACTGAAATCAAGAAAGAATACTAGGCCGTCAACATCTTCAACTTGGCAAACACTAAGCGATGATTGGAAGGCCAAAGTCGAAGCTGGCAAGCGTGGAGCTATAGTTTTCTCTCTGGGAACTGTGGCAAACACAACCAAAATGCCGATGGACATGATTGTGAGCGCCTTGGAAAGATTTGAATGTTTTACATTTCTTTTCTAATTTATACAGACTTTAAACCTTGGCTTTTATCCGTTGCAGAACGGTATGCTACAAGCTTTTGGCCAATTTACCCAATATTCCGTCATCTGGAGAATGGAACGGGAGGTGCCAACTGCTTCAAAATTTAAGCACATATTTCTGCAACCCTGGATCCCACAAGCTCAGCTCTTGGGTATGAGTTTAGTACTGAAGAGAGGCACAGGCACACAACTGACTTGACTTTGACTGGTGCACGCATTTTGGCACAATTGCATCTTTATTCATCTTTTACAGGCCACCCAAACGTCAAGCTTTTCATCACACATTGCGGATACAACAGTTTCTTGGAGTCCATTCATGCAGGAGTGCCAATTTTAGCCATACCATTGTGGGCCGATCAAACGGCGAATGCGCTCAAAGCTGCCAAGTTTGGGATGGGGCTGCACATAGCCAAGGCAGACATGACAAACGCTAGCACTATTGCAGATGCAATGAGGACAATATTGACTCAAGACAGGTGGGATGGATACTATAGATAGAGCAGTGAGTGAGTGTGAGAAAAATTTGGGGCATCAAAATTGGTCTCAAGCGAAATAACTTGATTTCTGTGTTACAGATTTCGCCAAAGAGCTCGCAAAGTCGCTGAAATGATCAAGGACAAAGCGATAGACCCTGAAGCTCATATGGCTGCTACTGTAAACTCCATAAACAAAGGAACATTTCCTATACGACAGCACACAGCTTCACAGAGGCTAAATTTTCTACAGTACCACTGCCTGGATTTGATACTTTTGATTTTGTCGACAACAAGCGTGGCCATTATTGCATTATTTGGAATTATTGCTCGACTAAGACAAAATACGCAGAAAGATTAGTTTATGGCCTATGGAAGGACATGGCTGGACGCGGGAGCAAAAAAAAAAGAAAATAAGAGAAAACAAGCACGTGAAAAGAAAACGCAACAAACTTTGAGTTATTCATTTATGTTCATAATTTTTCAAAAAGCGCGCAGTGGCGTAGTTTTGCCAATACTCTACGCTTGATTTAGAATCAATGGCATGCTCTATGGAAAATCCACGGCAAAAGTAGTTTCTAAATCTCGCTATAGCTATGGCAAATCTTCACGCCCAATAAAAAATACACTAAAAGTAAGGAAAGCAAATAATATATCGAATAAAAAAAGGATCTGAGCGAAACGCCAGCTCTTGAATCTTCTGAAGAAAGAAGCAAGAGAATTTGACAGCGCAAGATTATATTTGTCTGTCCGGATTTTTCTTTCCTGCGTAACGCAATTTTTCAAGCTAATATTTTGCCGTGTTTGCTGTTCAAAACTTTTGCCGTGTCAAGTACAACGCAAGGCAGACCGTGTGATCAAACAAGGAGGCAGAACAAGTCATGTTAGGTGGAGTGGGACGTGGAAGAGGGTAAACAGGGGTCAAATCTGATATGGAATACAGACCTTCATTGTTGTGATTGGGATATTTTGACCATTCCTACCAAAGTGTCAACTCTCTCTTCTAACATTAGTGGATCGTGCCAGTTTGTAGCGTAATAAATCCTGCTTTTAGCTCTTCGCTACGTTTCGCTTACTTTTTCTGTCCAGCTGAAAGCTAAAAGAAACATTTACTATTTTTTACAAACAAAACGTCGGCGCAACATATGTACCAGTTGCGTTGTCGCTATGGGGTTGATCGATAGTGACCCCGCGGTATTTAGTGTAAAAGTTTAGATAGGTGCCAACGGGGATGTCAACTGTCAAGTCAACGTTGTTCAGGCATCTGGGAGCGGAAAAAGGCGAAATGAAGAGAAGAATTGACAACAATGACGTCGACGACCCCGCAGACAGACACCGATCCAAACTCTCACTTAATACCGCGGGGTCGCTATTGACCACCCTCCCCATCGCGAAAACCCAACTGGTCCATAAAGTTACATGCGTGAAACATCAATTCTACCAGTTTATCATCCTTTTTTCTTTCAGCCGGGGTTTGCAGCAGCAGCAGAATAGACCCGGAGGTGACGGTGGTTTTAACAGTCAGCGACAGTCAGCCACTTTCAATAGCGGAGGTGGTAGTGTCAGCAATTTTAGTGCTTCTTCTCACAGGGATAGCAGCAGCAATGCATTCTCCTCAGGATTTGGAAGCGGGCACAGCCAGTCAAATATGGCCAATGGCTTTAGCGGAGGCAGCAGTGGGTTCAGCAGCCAAAGAGGAGGAGGAGGAGGTAGGGTAATTCGGGGTAAATCGGGTCGACAGTCGATATCGGCGCTTATTTTTCATGGATTTCCTTGGTTCTCGCAAGTGCTATGAATGTACGAGTTGCGGTAACGCGATTGGGTTGGTCGGTAGCGACACCGTGGTATTTCGTGAAAGTTTGGGTCGGTGCCTGCGGGGTCGTCGACGTCATTTGTTGTTTGTCGATTATTCTTTTCACTCGCTTCTTTTCCGCTCCCAGAAGGTCGAACAAGGTCGACGACCCCGCGCAGGTACCGATCCACACTTTCACTAAATACCGCGGGGTCGCTATCGATCCACCCAATCGCGTTACTGCAACTCGTACATACACCTGGTCCTAACTGTAGACTTCTGCGCCTTCAATACTTGGTTCTGGTCCGGCGTAAGATAGAATTTCGAGTATCCACCATATGCAGTAAGGGAATTGGGTTGGTCGATGCTGACCCCGCGGCATTTAGTGAAAGTTTGGATCGGTGTCTGCGCGGTCGTCGACGTCATTTTGTTGTCAATTCTTCTTTTCACTCGCTCCTTTTCAGCTCCAGATGATTGAACAAGGTCTACGACCGCGCAGACACCGACCCAAACTTTCACTAAATGCCGCGGGGTCAGCATCGACCAACCCAATTCCCTTACTGCATATGGTGGATATTTGCAGCAGAAAAACTCGTAATTCTATTTTACGCCCGACCAGGACCTAGTTTATTAGTACTGAAGGCGAGTCCACAGTTTGGACCAGGTCTATTTGTAGCTTCTGCACATCTGTTTGGACTTTGTTTTAGGTGGAGGAGGAGGAGGATGCCACAAATGCGGCGAAACCGGCCATATTGCTCGGGATTGCCCTCTAGCTCAGAACGCATCTAGTGGAAACAGATTTACTCAAGTACAGTATGTATAGTTCCCTACACGATCAAGACCGTGTTTAGGCGAACATTTTCATAGACATCTTTCAAATGAATTTCTAACGTTCAATATTATGACCAAAGTCCATACTTCTAGATGTCTATATATATATGCCAATTTGTTGGGTAAATGTGGTAAACGGCCATATGGGAAACCCGGCCACCTATGCTCGACTGTGAACTTGCTGTTTCAGCAAATGGTGAGCCGAATAAATACCGTATTTTTAGGTGTATATCCCCCCTGATTATATCCCCCCCCCCCCAGTGTATAACCCCCCATTGGCAAAACATAAATTTTGTCCTATGTATATCCCCCCTGGTGTATAACCCCCCATGTACTGGAAGGTACCTAACCTACCTATGTAAGCTGGTCATAAGCTAGCTATAGCTACTCCTACAACACGCTACCATGCCTATAAGCTTAGCTGAGCATGTCTTATACTAGAATAACCCTGTTTTGACCGCGATTATGCCCTAAAACACGTACTTTTGACCTCAAAAACATGCCTCTACACACCTCTCAAAAACGTAAATTTTGTCCCATGTATATCCCCCCCCCCCCCCCCCCACCGTGTATATCTCCCCCCCCCCCCCAGTGTATAACCCCCCATCAGACCTCTCGATTTACACCCAAAAATACGGTAGCTCATTTGAAAGAGGAGAGGTGAGTTAAGGAATCAATTGACTTCATACTATTGTCCTCAATCGGTCCGTTGTTTGCTGAGATTTGCAGTCTCTGAAGCTAAAGTAACCAGATTTTCCCTAGGCCGGGTTTACCCCACAGTACTCTAAATCAATGCCTAGTAATTACCATTATTTTGTACAGGGCTTTTCTTCCAACACTCAGGCTGGCAGCAACGAGTTCGGTGGCGGTTTCGGCGGGGTAAGACAATACGCGTCCGTGGCTCATTGGCTAAGTAGCGCGCTCATTGTCCGCATCATCGAGTTCGATTCCTAGCATCTCCTTGTTTTTTATCTAGTGCACAATACCCGCGCACTTGTGGCTCAGTGGCTAAGTAGCGCCCTAGCAGTGCCCCACCCCGGGTTCAATTCCGGAGACATCTCCACTTTATTAAGAGCACATCACACGCACTTGTGGCTCAGTGGCTAACAGTACCTGCCTCACATTGCCCCACCCGGGTTCAATTCCCATTTTAGTGGAAATAAAGTAGTTACTTTATTCAGGGCACATCACACGCTCGCACTTGTTTCTCAGTGGCTATGCAGCTCCCTCATTGCCCTTCCCGGGTTCAATTCCTATGCCTCTCGGCTTGGTTTTTTCAGGGCCAGTCTTCGTCTGGTGGATTCGGCTTTGCCAACCAACGAAACGGTGGTTTCGGGGCAGAGGCGGGATTTTCGTCCTTCGGTGACAATAGAGCGAGCGGAAATCCCAACGAGCACGACAACAGGGGTGCAGGTACGGTATGGACTGGTTGCGTTGTCGCGATGGGGTTGATCGATGGCGACCCCGCGGTATTTAGATAGTTTTAGATAAGTTCCGACGGGGATGTCGACGTTGTTCAGTCATCTGAGAGCGGAGAAGGAGCGAGTGAAGAGAAGAATTTACAAAAAATGACGTCGACTACCCCGCCGGCACCGATCTAAACGTTCACTGAGTAGAGGTGTAGGTACGCTAGGCATAGCCTAGTCATTTTGGTGGAACCTACTATTCACGTGTAACTCAGTTTGCCTAAAACCACGGACATCCGCGGACTGTGCGAAGGTAGCAAACCTGCGGACTTTTGTGCGGACAGAACTGTAGTCTGGCCACCAAGAGTTCGCTCTCTATGGAACAGAAGTCGTGTTGCGTACTCGTACATGTTTGGGTTTCGGATTATTATACGTAGTTTACTAGTTTGCTCCTATGGTCTAGCCAGTAAGTGTTCGCTATGGCATTCAAGTTAGGTTGCCTGCGTAAAATAGATTCACAAATGTGGATTTCTGTCCGTACACGGGGCTATACAAAAATCGAGAGGTCTGATGGGGGGTTATACACTGGGGGGGGGGGGGGGGGGGGGAATATACAATGGGGGGATATACACTGGGCAAAATTTATGTTTTTGAGAGGTGTGTAGAGGCATGTTTTTGAGGTCAAAAGCATGTGTTTTAGGGCATAATCGCGGTCAAAACAGGGTTATTCTAGTACAAGACATGCTCAGCTAAGGTTTTAGGCATAGTAGCTTGGTGTAGGAGTAGCTATAGCAAGCTTATGACCAGCTTACATAGGTAGGCTAGGTACCTTCCAGTACATGGGGGGTTATACACCACTGATGTCAACTCGGTCTTCAGTAAAAACGGGTAAAGTAAAGTAAATTACCCGGGTATGCCCTAGACCGGGTAAAGTAAAGTAAATTTACCCGGCTCCTGTCAAATCGGGTAAAGTAAAGCCAAATGACGCATTTTACCCGGGTAAAATCGAGTAAGTATAGGAAATTATTTTAGTACTAAACAGCTAGCAACTGTAGCTTGGTCTATGTACTGTAAAGTTTGGTGTATAACCCGATATCGAATATAACCCGAGCAAATTGGTCGACTTTGAGTTTTAGTATTTTGTATAACCCGATATTCACCTAGCGCCAAATGCTTCAAAAAGCTATTTTACGCTGAAATAAGCAAGTATGGTATATACCCCGATATTTTGCATAACCCGATATCGAATATACCCCGAGCAAATTGGTCGACTTTGTTTGTATAACCCGATCGGGTAATACACCAAACTTTACAGTAGTTTTTTCTGTGTCACTGTTTCATTCGAGCCGTTGCACTAATTTCGCAGGTTTTTCATCAACGGAACTATCACTGTCGCAGTAGCTTGCCGCTACATCCTGCATACATTACTTACCAACATGCATGTACTGTATAGTCATCGGCACTGCCATTTTGCCTGACCGTAAGTGAGATATTGTACCATACGTACATACATACTGTACCATACATACATATGCAGGTACATACGTGGTATTATGTACATACGTGGTATGTATGTACATAGGTACAGAGTGTCCCGAAATAAACCGGCCACCTTTCCGGGCATGTAACTCTGGAACGACACTTGAGATTTTCATGCGGTTTTTTTTATTTTGTAGTCAAGGCTTCAACTGAGATTTGTACAAGATTTCAGCTATTTGGTCCATATACTTCGGAAATTACAACGGTTTGAATCTCGAAGTTCAAAATCGACGTTTTTCTTCAGTATGGAGAAAAATTCGGCCTTAATTTTTCAAGATACCCTGTTCCATGCGTTTGCTATGGTGGAATTGGGGTTACTGCGTGAGATTCACATTTCCTAGCATTTTGGGACTTCTTTTTCATTACGAGACTAATTATGCTTGGACCCATGCACAATAGACCACTAAATCGGCACTACCAGTTAGAAAAACCCTCGTTTTTGACCGCCGGAGAAAGAAGGTGTTTGAGCACCTTCCACTGGGCGTACGAAGCTAAAATTTTGTACAGATCCCAGTTAAAGCCTTGGCTACAAGATAAAAAAACCGCATGAAAATCTCAAGTGTCGTTCCAGAGTTACATGCCCGGAAAGGTGGCCGGTTTATTTCGGGACACCCTGTACATACTATAAGTTACGTATGCGCGAATGAACGAACGTTGAAGTGACGCTCTTCTTGCGTTGTCTTCTCCGCCTCGTGGAAGGAATTAGATGCGCGCGAGTGCTGAGCTGCCTAGAGCACACGCTTTACTCGAGTACGTTTACCCGGGTAAGTACTGAGTAAGTATGTGCCGAGTAAATCGGATAAGCATTGGCCATAGTTACCCGCACTTTCAGCATTTTTACCCGGGTAAGCGTCCACAGTGCCGGGTACCGGTAAACCTTACCCGATAAGTCATTACATCGGGTAAAGTAAAGTAAATTTACCCGGCCCAAAATTGGCCATTTTACCCGGGTAAAGTACCGGTAAATTTTACTCTGACATCAGTGGTGGATACTAAAACTGCATGTACGAAGGTATAGGTACCCTACGTATGTACTGTATGTATACAATGTACGTATGTATACGTTACGCATACTGAAACAGTTTGTGCGACATTGCCCTTTATCGCATCTCGCGCTAAACAGCTGCATAAAGAAAGTATGTAAAGCAGCAAAGATTATTATTGTCGAATAAAGTGTGACACGTGGTTTTCCATTATGCTCAACTGACAGCACAGGACAACACTTGCATGAACGTACATATTTGTACATATGCTTTACCTGCTAAGTACATACGTACGAACATACTACATTATGAGGTACGTACCGTACAAAGCGATGAAAATTAGAGGGAAACAATAGACGTACTAATAAAGCAGCAGTATAGATACGTACCTACGTTACGTAGCATGCGTCCAAGACGAAAGCTTTGCAAATTGTGCACTTTTTTGCTGACCGTTTCACTCGTATTCCTGTTTTACCGCGAACGGTACAACTTTCCGATGCAAATTACTGCAATTGAACCTTCCGTCTCTTCATTTTCTCGCATCGTTACTTCAACTCACAATGAAAACGCTATCAGGATTCACGTGTTCACCTACGTGTGGGGATTTTTGGGCGGTTTCTGTGATTTGGCGGTGACCGTCTGGCATTTTGGCGGACGCCTTAACGTGCTCGGCTTGGGATTTCAGCTCCAGCTTCTTCGATGGTTCCAACTGCAGCGGTCTGGGGTGAGTTGGCGGGCGGTGATTGCAACGGCTTGGGAGATCCAGCCTTGAAAAAGATGTGGTGGTCGCATTACTGTAAAACTGGAACAACTTGGGAGGATCGTCCTTCTTGTTCTTTTACTGTTTTCTTTGAGACTCTTTGCCTTGGCAGCTTGGCTTATTTCAGTAGTAACGTAATATTGTTTTGTTCAAAAAGCAACTGCCTCATTGATTCGCGCTTGAAATTTAAATTCATAACAGCACAAGTAGTGGATATTTCGGTTCCAACAAGGCGCTTCTTCCAGTTTTACAGTATGCATTCACTCATTACCCCCGCCTTGGACATAGCCGACGAAGACTTAATCGTCTTTCTGGATGGCAGGGACACGATGGCGCAGTCGGTAGTGAGCGAGACGTGGGTTCGATTTCTGGCTCTGGCGCGAGCGCGTGGCGTGGACTGGCGTAAGGCCGTGGTGTTGGGAGCGGAGAAGGAATGTTTTCCGCCCGGACTGAACGGAACGGCGGAGTTTACGCTCACACAGGCTCAATCGCTGTCGGCAGCGCAGTTCGCTCCTCGAAGCCCCTACCATTGCATCAATTCCGGCACATGGGGTAGAGCGGGGAAATTTGCATCAGGAAAAATGGGCGAAAAGTGTTCTACTTTTTGCAGTAATTCTTCACAAGCGAAAGAATCTACTACCTACCGTATGTACGTACCATAAAATTTCTGTTCGGTATGATTTTTTCCAGAAGAAGACATTTTGGTCTTTTCATACAGTAAGCCTTAGTCGAAAAAAAATTGGTAGATGTGCCAGGGAATCGATCCCTGGACCTCTTGTGTTCAGGCGAGCTCCTTAACCATCTGACTAAATTACATATATGTTACATGTTACTATAGAGTGTTCTCATAATAAACCGAACACTTTTCCGTGCATGTAACTCTGGAACCACACCTTAGATATTCATGCGGTTTCTTGTATTTAGTAGCCAAGGCTTCAACTTAGATGTATGCAAAATTTCAACTATTTTCTCCACATACTTCGGAAGTTGCGACGGTTTGAATCTCGAAGTTCAAAATCGACGTTTTTCTTCAGTATGGAGAAAAATTTCGGTCTTAATTTTCAAGATACCCTGTTTCATGCGTTTGCTATGGTGGCACTGGGGATAATGCATCAGATACACATTTCCTAACATTTTGGAACCTCTTTTTCATTACGAGACTAATTTTATCTTGGACCCATGCTAAAAGACCCCTAAATCAGCACTACCAGTTAGAAAAGCCCTCGTTTTTTGACCGCCGGAGTAAGAAGGTGTTTGAGCACCTTACACTGGGACTACGAAGCTAAAATTTTGTACACATCTGAGTTGAAGCCTTGGCTACTAAATACAAAAAAGCGAATGAAAATCTAACGTGTGGTTCGAGAGTTACATGCACGGAAAAGTGTTCGGTTTATTATGAGACACCCTGTAGTATACTGTGCCTAGCTAGATGGCCTCAGTCACAAAATTTCCCTCATGACAAATTTTTGTCTTTTCATACAGTAAGCTTATTTATAGAAAAGTTATGAGGTAGCAAGAATTACCCCACACTACCCCACGTACGCGGGAACTGCGCGAGCTCTGCGTGAATTTCAACTGGCCTTGCACCGTGAGATTCGACCCCGGTTAGACGGGGGCAAGTTGCCTGGCTGCGGGATCAAGGCATGTTTCAGCATCTGTGGCACGATCAGGAGCAAATCTTTAACGCCAGCGGCTTGTCGGTGCTCATCGACCACAACACACAGCTCTTTCTGCACACACACCGATTGAAGAGCCTCGAGTTAGGGTGGTGCGGGTGACTTTGGGCAATATCGGCAAGAAATCGAGGGAGAATTGAGGAGGCATAATGTGAACGGAAAGCGTAATTTGATTTGGGAGGCTAAAAAGTTGAGTTCTTACAATTTTAGGCAATATTGTGGCCTCAACCTGAACCTGAGCCTCGCAGCCAACGCCTAAGCCTAAGCCTAAGCCTAAGCGTAAGCCTAAGCCTAAGCCTAAGCCTAAGCCAAAGGGTAAGCCTAGATTTTTTTGCCGTTGGTGTCTACAGTACCGTATTTTTGGGTGTATAGCCCCCGGTGGCTAGACAAAAATTGAGAGGTCTTATGGGGGTTTATACACTGGGGGATATACAATGGGGGGATAAATATGGGACAAAATTTATGTTTTTGAGAGGTGTGTAGAGGCATGTTTTTGAGGTCAAAAGTATGTGTTTTAGGGCATAATCGCGGTCAAAACAGGGTTATTCTAGTACAAAACATGCTCAGCTAAGCTAATAGGCATAGTAGCTTGGTGTAGGAGTAGCTATAGCTAGCTTATGACCAGCTTACATAGGGTGGGTTAGGTACCTTCCAGTACATGGGGGGTTATACACCAGGGGGGGATATACACTGGACAAAATTTGTGTTTTGCCAATGGGGGGGGTTATACACTGGGGGGGGGGGGGATATTGGATGGGGGGATATACACCCGAAATACAGGTAGTTGCGTTTTGAAACCCGAATTCCCAAATTCCCGCACCTCCCTACCTAGGCGCCGATAGGGGGCAGACGTCGGACGGGTGCACGGACTAATACTTCGACAAGAGGACAAAACAGCCTCCGGTTCACCGATTCACCAATCACAGTGCCATTTTTCTTCACTTTAACGGCGATTCAAAAATCGCCCACCAGCCGCAGTGTGGAGCAGTGTTTCAGGTTTCAGTGATCACTGAAGCTGAGCTTCGCCAAGTCTTCTTCAAAGACGTGGACAGAAATCAGACTGTCAGTGCTGGCGACGTTTGTGAATTCTGATTTTGTGTGCAAATCTGAGAGTTATTGTAAAATTTATATTTATAAGTGACGACGTAAAGTAAAGGTAATGTCGTTGTTGCTACGTACTAGTGTTGTATACTTTTTTCGAAAAAGTACTGAGCACTGATGTCAACTCGGTCTTCAATGAAAACGGGTAAAGTAAAGTAGATTATCCCGGGTCCCCCTATCCTGGGTAAAGTAAGGTAAATTCACCCGGCCCTTGTCAAAACGGGTAAAGTAAACCCTTATTAGGCATTTTACCCGGGTAAAATTGAGTAAGTACATACGTATAGGGATTTTTGCTATGAAATAGGTTGTGGCATGAGCCCATACAAACATGTACATACGTAATATATGCCATAAATCACGTTGGGTCGCGTAGTTGACCAACTGTACAGTACTTGTACTAGAAGGTACGTACTACGAAACGTAGGTATTTATTTGGTACGTTTACTATGTATGTTGCCTGACCAGAAATTTATCCACGCACGCACGCAGTGCTAATCTGTCCAGACGGACAAGCATTACCTGGGTTCGTTTACCCGAGTAAGTACTAGTAAGTATGGGCCGAATAAATCGGGTAAGTATGGCTAATACTTACCTGCAGTTTCAGCATTTTTACCCAGGTAAGCGTCCACACTGCCGGGTACCGGTAAACCTTACCCGATAAGCCATTTCATCGGGTAAAGTAAAGTACAGTTACCCGGCCCAAATTTTGCCATTTTACCCTGGTCAAGTACGGGTACATTGTACTCTGACATCAGTG
>JASAMW010005509.1:0-30364 GCA_030247985.1 Epsilonema sp. ZAB3_2 | reverse complement strand
TCTCTGGAAACTTCTGCCTCTGTTTCTTCGTTCCTAACATAACTTGACAACCTAGGCAGCCTGATGGGGGTATGAGCGCCATAAGGTGGGCGGATTTCCCCCATGGGCGGTTTTGCCCCACGTTGACCTAATTCATGCCGTTCGTGCTTGTTGATAGAGTGACGAGATTTTTGTTTTGTTCTTTCAGGGAATTTTCTGGTGGTTGGCGAATGCGTTTGGCTCTTGCTCAAGCACTCTTTCTCAAGTAGGAAGTTATGGACCAGTTGCGCTAGGGAAGTAGTGTTTATAGGTGGTCGCGAGCTTACCCCTCTCTGTATTGCACTTTTTCAGTGCATTTTTCCTCTTCCCCCTTACTGATTAGATAAAAAAATGCACTGGAAAACGCGTAATGTTAGCATGCGACCACCAATAATTCTTAGCGCAACTGGTCCATACCGGACGACTAACTTTTGCCAAGCCAAACGTACCATATTCTTATTATTACATACTCAATCTGGTTCCCGGGTTCAGTGTTTGATCTGTTTAGGCCTGATTTACTCCTGTTGGATGAACCGACCAACATGTTGGATATGCGCGCCATATACTGGCTGGAGAATTATTTGCAGGTCAGTTGGTTGGTAGGTAGGTATGCTCTGCTTGTGCGTTTTGTCAACTTGTGTACCCCACGATACCCTACGCTTGTGTGACTGCGGTCATCCAGGTGTGCATGTGTAGTTCAATGGTTAGGGCGCTCGCCTGGAGTGCGGGATGTCCAGGGTTCGATTCCCTGGCTTGCACATCTGGCAAATTTTCCTCACCGATTCTTTCGGTGCGAACCAACTCAACTCACCACATGGGATGTTTGTGCTGTAGACATGGGCTGGCACGCTGTTCGTCGCGTCTCACGATCGGAAGTTTCTCAACGCGGTGTGCACGGACATTGTTCACATGCACTCGTTTCGACTGGACACCTACGCTGGCAACTACGACAACTTCGAAAAGGCCAAAGACGAGAAGCTGAAGCAGCAGCAGAGGGAATACGAAGCACAGCAGCAGCTTAGAGTGCATACACAGGTACAGTATGTTGTTGGTAACGCGGTACGTACGTACGTGGTAGTAGTTTATATGTACCTACCTGTTGTACGTATACGTTTGAATGCGCCATCAGTTTTATGCGTGTATCTTTCTAGGCGTTTATCGACAAGTTTCGATACAACAAGTTTCGGGCTTCCTTGGTACAGAGTCGAATCAAGATGCTGGAGAAACTGTAAGTTACACTGCTGTTACGTAGGGTACTGTGGGGTAAACCCGGACACGGGGGTAAACCCAGACACCTAGTATATCTCAGCAACCAAACGACCGATTGAGACAAACATTCTACCAATCGATTCCACGAACTCTCCTCTTTCATATGAGCTACCATGTTCATCCCTTTGTTGAAGCGGGCAAGTTCATAAAAGCTTAGGTGTCCGGGTTTACGCCGTGTCCAAGTTTACCCCATAGTACTGCGTACGTATGGCAATATAGCAGCAGCAGGCTAGTCGCATATTCTACAGTATAGTAATGGAATGAGCAGTGCTTAGAGTATCATTTTGATTGACATCAATAGATAGCCAAAGGACCAACCTCAAATGTGATAAATGCATAATGTGGTAGTTCTGCAAAACCTGATTTTACCTGGTGCAGTCAAACTTTCAAATGCGTTTTTCTCGAAAAGTAGTAAAATGGAGATATCATCATGTTCTGGCATGGCGGCGAGTTGTATGGTGTGGTTGCAGGCCGGTGTTGCTTCCGGTGGAGAAGGAGCGCGTGTGCGAGTTGCAGTTCGTAGATGTGGAGCCGCTGAGCGGAGCGGTGGTGGAATTGGACGAGGCTGACTTCGGATACGACGCCGCCGATTCGCCGCTCCTCTTCCGTCGCGTCCGTCTCAGCGCGCATTGCGACTCCCGCGTTTGCATCGTAAGCTACTACGAACGCACTGTGACGTGCCGCGTTCCGTATGGCGATAGCCGGACCCCGAAAATGGGGGAAGAGAAATAGGACCGAACGGGAATCGAACCCGCTAACCCTCGGTCACAGCTGTGAACTTAGGCACCCCACCAGGGACCGGTCCGGGGACAGATGGCTAAGCTCGCCTTACATACCTTGAACTAGTTTACCTACTCTACTGGCCTCGGATGCTATTGCCATGCGTACGCACTACGTAACAGTGCACACAATGTACAGGGTGTAGGAAGGGTACTGTGGGGTAAACCCGGCCTTGGGGAAAACCCGGCCACCTAAGCTCCTGTGAAGTTGTTGTTTCTGCAAATGATTGAACCAAATAGCTCACTTGAAAGAGGAGAGTTCGAGTCGAGGTATCGATTGGTACGGTACGTATATAATATTTGCCTCAATCCGTCAATCGGTTCATTGGTTGCTGAGATATGCAGCCCTGAATCCTACAGTAAGTGGCCGGATTTTCCCATGGCCGAGTTTTACGGTGGGGGAGAGGGAAAAGCCAACCGCTTAGTACGTAGAAAGAAGGAGCTTCAGTACTAGATGACCAGGTTTATCCCACAGTACCCTATGTTATGTCTATTTGATGAAATGTACACGCTAAGCCATTCGATGGCTACATTTGGGCAAACTTTCACTGGACTACTTACTGTAAAGCTTCGTGTATAACTTCCCTTCGAATATAACCCCCTCGTGTATAACCCCCTAATTGGTGACACTAACGATTTTTGTCCCACTCTAACCAAAATTTTGAAAACGCGCAAAGCATGTGTTAGTAGTGATTTGGCACATTGTTCTTGGTCTCGTGTATAACCCCCTCGTGTGTAACCCCCTCGAATCGGCGACTACCGATTTTTATCCCCGGGGGTTATACACGAAGCTTTACAGTATATCTGATTGTTCATACGTAGGGTACTGTGGGGTAAATCCGGACACGGGGCAAACCCAGACATCTGAGCTTTTCTGAACTTGCCGCTTCGAACATGGTAAGATTGCTGCGGGGGAATAGAAGACGGACTGGCGGATCGATAATGTGTTGGTCACGCTTGTGTAGAAAACATATTAGTAGTGGACAGGGGGAGGGAGGAGTGACCAGAGAAAATAAACGCCTTTCCTCCGTCTTCTATTAACTCGAGGCAATATTAGCTCATTGGAAAGAGGAGAGTTCAAGGAATCGATTGGTAGAATACTTGTCTCAATCGGTCGTGTGGTTGCTGAGATATCCTAGGTGTCCTCCGGGTTTAGCCCACAGTACCCTACCCGACCCACTGTATTTTCTGTAGGTGGGTGAGAACGGAGCGGGTAAGACGACGTTGTTGAAGCTGTTGATGGGCGAGTTGGAACCGAGTGGGGGCAGGCGTCGCGCGCACAGACACGTGAAGGTCGGCTACTTCGCCCAGCATCACGTGGACCAACTGGAGATGGACGTCGCGTCCCTCGCTCTCATTGCACAGAGATACCCAGGTGGGTACTACAGCAGATACAGTACATGTGTATGGACAGCGCTTTTAACACGTACCGCGCCAAGCATGTGTATGGAATGGACAGCGCTTTAACACATACTGCACCAAGGCGTCATTGTTGCGAACTGTTGTCGGTTTGTTGTCATTTCGTCAACGAACCGACAACAGTACATGGCGACGAGTTGACAACAATAGCGCGCTACACGCGTGGTAAGAAAACTCACGGGGAATTCCCCATAAGTATGTGATGAAGCATAGGGAGGCAGGTGAATTCACCGGGAGTTCCAAACTCACCACGTGTGAACAGGTGAGAAAAATTTTGCGCTTTGGAGCAAGTGAAACTGCTCCACCGAGAAATAGAACTCAAAGTTCAAACTCACCGTGAATTCACAGTGAGTTTTCTCACCACGTGTGTTGCCCACTAATGACGTCTTGGTGCGGTATGTGTTAAGTTAAGCGTATGTACGGTTGGGCGTGATGATGTGCTCACAGTGGTGATAATTTATGAAGCGTACGTCCCCAGGCGCAGCTATGCAAATTTGGCTTTCTGACGTTCGTTTTGGTGCAACCGCTGACCTTCCCTTCAAGAAGTCCATGCATAGTGCGCTCGGCGTACGCCGGCCGTTATGTGAACATCCCATGACGTGAGTTGTGGAATAGCATGATATGTGCACTAATAAGGGATGATTGTGTCTTTTCTTTTGCAGGACTACGTGAGGACGTTTATCGAAGTGCGTTGAGTCGATTCGGTATCACCTCTGCTTTGGCTTCCCAGTCCGTGCGTTCCTTGTCCGGTGGACAAAAGTCGAGGCTGGCCTTCGCTCTTATGAACATGAGAAAGTTAGTACGTATCGTACGTATATGTGGTGCATTCATGTACGTAAAGTACATGGAACAATGGAAACGATATTGTTACGTATGAATGTTTTAGGTAGGCCTACGTTGTACGTACGCATTGCCTGCTCTGCTATAAAAGTCGTATGCATGCTGTGTATATTACTTGTCATATCACCCACAAACTCAACCGCAGGCGGCAGTGTATGCACAGGACACATTCGGGGGTCTATCGAATGGGCGCCCTTCTATTGCAAACGAAAATGGGGGCAGAACCTTTGAGAACCCTTTGAAACATTAGTCAAATTCCGACATAAATTACAGTGCACTTGCACGTGTCATGTTGTTTCAGTCCCAACTTTCTGGTGTTGGATGAACCGACAAATCATCTGGATGTAGAAACGGTGGAATCTTTAGGTCGTGCGCTGCTAAAATTCAAGGTGAGCTGATAAGGTACTGAGAGGTAAAATCGGCCATGGGGTAATCTCGGCCATCTAAGCTCCTTTCAACTTGCTGTTTCATCAAATGATGAAACAAATAGCTCATTTGAAAGAGGAGAGTTCAAGGAATCGATTGATGTAGTATTTGGCTCGATCGGTCCATTAGTTTGCTGAGATATGCAGCCCTGAAACTTTGGTGTCCGGATATTCCCATGGCCAGGTTTACCCCACAGTACCCTACATGTAGAGCAGTACAAATGGGGGAGCTTTATAAAGTTCGATTACGCAAGACAAGATGGAACAGTCCTTAGCGCGGCGGGTACTCTATTAAGAGTTTTTATAAAGTTCGTCACGCAAAAATTCATCCGTCGCCACCCCCCTCCCACTACGTCACGCTTTTTGGCCGATGGGGGTATGCAAAAATTGAGAGGTCCCATATGGGGGTATGCATAGGGGGGGTATGCATGGGGCATTTTTTATGTTTTTGAGAGGTATGCAAAAATTAGCCCCATGGGGGTATGCAAAAATTGAGAGGTCCCATATGGGGGTATGCATAGGGGGGGGGGGGGTATGCATGGGGCATTTTTTATGTTTTTGCCCTTACGGCCTCGCCGTAAGGGCTACCACGTTAGGTTGCCTTAATCATACGGGTATAGGGACCCTACGTACTATGCTGTAGGATAGGGTTACGTACTGTGTAGGTATAGGACAAATTTCAAATTTTCAATTTGGCGATCCTACGTATGTGGCGGCGATACGTCCCATGATGAAGTTTCGTTGACGTTTTAGAGAACCTAAAGTTTCGTTGACATTTAGAAGATTTTTGTTTCGTTGACATTTAGAAGATTTTTGTTTCGTTGACATTTTGGGAAAAATTTGTCCGCACCCAGGTTCGAACCTCACCCCGGGTAATCCCGTAGGATTGGAAGACGAACGCTCTATCGCCTACACCATCGCGACGAACTGGGCAAATGACGAAAACACAGGATAAGTAGTTGAGCTGAGAGGGAATAATTTGCATATGGCAAGAAGATAAAAGATGTGGTTTGGGGAGTAATTTGCATAGGAAATGTCGACATTTGAGCCAAAAAAAAATTACATGAAAAGAACAGTGTGTTAAAGAGTGGAATTTGCATACGAAAAATAAAAAGCGGCGAAAATTGAGACACGTCACACAGACTAGTTATTTTCTGCTTTTACTCTGTTGCTGAGCAGCGGCGCTATTGCGTTGAAGAATCACAGGGGAAAAATTGTGCATAGTCAGTGAGAAAGGGAATGATTTTCTTCTGAAAGGATCGTATCTTCAACAGCAATTCAAAAGGAGAACTCTCTTTTGGAAGGAGTGCGTGTTCAAGAGCGATTCAATAAAACAATGCCTGGAATGCTGTGGAAGAAGAACATCTCAACTCAAATGGCAGGAGAGAAAAAGCAGGTAATTTTGAAAAGAAGTTCTGCAGCAGATACAGTACTGATAGCTGTACAATAGATTCATTTCTTTCTGGACCCACGGGCCCGATCTATTACTGTAAACGGGGAAATTTTCGGACGGAGGAAATTTTCGGAAAATTCGAACAAAAAATTCTGTCCGAAAATTTTACCGTACAAATTTTTTGTATGTACAGTATATTTCCATGTGCAGAACGTATTGCTAAAAATCTTAGAGTCAACGAAACTGAAAAAACGCGCACAAAAGCAACAAAACCTTCAGTTGCAGAGCAGTTCACAGGCTCATGTTTAGATTGCTAGCGTGAAGTATTCATGTCAACGAAACTGTGAATATGTGACCAATATGGTGCTGTGTCCCCTGATACCGTACTTCCGATTTTGCCCACCGTTTTTCTCTGCTTACAAACCTGCTTTACCCATCCGCATCTGCCTGCGGGACCCATAGGTTTTTCACTGCTGCATGCTGAAACCCTACTTGACCCACGGGCCCGATCTATTACTGTAAATGATGAAATTTTTGGATGGTGGAAATTTTCGGATAAAAAATTCTGTCCGAAAATTTTAACGTCCGAATTTTACCGTCTTTCATACATACGTAGTCTACAGTACATTCATACGTAATACAGTAAGTCGCTGTGCGTGCATGCACATTGAGGTCAGACATGTGTCCGAAAATTTCCCCATCCGAAAATACAACTTCAATCAACTCTCCGTTCCATACCGCACGCATCCTCTTTCTTCTACTACCATTTTTATCAGCCCTTACATACTGCTACTTGTAAGGGCTTCACTCCTGTTTGGCCCTCAGGACAAACGGCTGGTAATCATTAATATCTGCCGCTCAGACAGCATCTCTACTTCCAAAAGACAGCATACCAGCCTCTACTACTGCTAATTGTAAGGGCTTCACTCCTGTTTGGCCCTCAGGACAAACGGCTCTAATCATTAATATCAGCCCTTCAGACTCCTCCACTCACACCTAGAATGGTTGCCTTTTTATAAGCTGCTTGTTGAGAGGTGCGCAGAGGCATATTTTTTAGGTCAAAAGCACGTGTTTTAGGGCATAATTGAGGCCAAAACACGGTTATTCTAGTACAATACACCCCCAAGCAGGCTTATAGGCATCTTAGCTTGGTGTGGGAGTGGCTATGGGTAGCTTATGACCAGCTTATGTAGGTAGGTTCAGGTACTGTACAGTACATATGGGGCTATGCATAGGGGGGGCTATGCATGGGTCATTTTTTATGTTTTGCCAATATGGGGCTATGCATCGGGGGGGGGCTATGCATAGGGGGGGGGGGGGCAATGCATGGGTAAATACGGTAGAGTGAGTGACACATCGTCACACTAACGTCACGTTCGCCCCAACCCCGCCCCCCCCCCTATTTTGCGTGAGGTACTTTTTGGAGCGCCCCTAGAGAGAGATGGCATATTAGCGCAAGACTAATTATGTGTGTATGTCAGGGTCCGGTGGTATTGGTGAGTCACGACGAGAGGCTGATCGAGATTGTCGCGAATGAGCTGTGGCTAGTCGGCGCCCAATCTGTGAAATCGATAGAAGGCGGACTGCCGGAGTACAAGAAATCTATTCACAGGGAGCTGGGACTCTCATTATGAACAGAAATCGTTCCTTGTTGCTTGGTTGTTGGGATACAGTTTTACCAGCCTGCTGCATGTGGCCATTTTTTCTCTTCGGGAAATATCTTTTTTCAGTTCCGGTTTTACCTTCCACGCCATATTTACAATTATTGTCAAATAATATTCGTGATGCTTGAAGGCAAGGGCTACCCTAACATTGACCTTCGAATTTTGAACTCAACCCCGTTGTATCATGAACTATATTTTTATTCAAGTCTTTTGCAAAAGACCGCTTTCAAAATTCCTATCCGTTCCCGAGTTATTCGATGATAAAAATCGATAAATTTTAGTATTGAAGCGGGCCTCGGGCGGGAACCGTTACGGTAGTGTAAGTTACCGTAACGGTTCCCAAATCCGTCTTCAGTACTGAGCTTTGCACAAGGATAACTCGTGAACGGATAGGAATTTTGAAAAGCTGTTTTTTGTAAGACTTGAATAAAAATATAGTTTATGATACAACGGGTTTGAATTCGAAAGTTGCTGTTGGGTAGCCCTTGCCTTTAAAGGAAGAAATAACTTGTGAAAATCCCATCATTGAGGTACCTATGGTGGTGGACAATCAATCAATCTTTCTTTTTCACGCACATATCATATGCAACGGTAGGTAAAACAAGCCATGCACGCAGATGATACTTAGATGGATGCTGCTTGAGAAGTACTGTACATTGCTAGCTACCAACGTAGGGGTTGAATTTGCTTGTTTTCTGAGGTGAAAAGTGTTGTCCTTTCCTCCGACTAGGCTGAGTAGGAAAATCCAAGAGGAAGCACCCACCCATCCGCCACATTCCTTCCTCTCTCTTCACCTCCTTGGCTGCTCTTCGCGAGGTCTAGAAACTCTCAAGTGGACACAAGTTTCCAGCGCGCGAACTATTCCTACACCGTACGTAGGCGTAGCATTTACGGGCACTTGTGGCCATCCTCCACCCTCCCATTATGTCCTTCCGATCGCATTTTGTCGGGTGTTCCTTTTGCCAATGAAAACATCGAGCCGTCTGTCAGGAATATGGCTTGCACTCGCGCACGTACAGCATGTACATCATGGATGTATGTACATATGAGCACTCTTGGTTTAGTCGGTATTGGACAACGCTTCCAATATGTGCAGTATGTACTGCCCAAGTGGACTGGACTACATACGACATATTTATGCGTACATGATGGTCTTTGTGTACACAGGGCGCGTGCCGCTTCGCTTTGCACTTTGTTCTTTCGCCGTTTTGGCTCGTCGTCGTTTGTTGATGTGCTTCACACGTCTTTGATAGCGGATTGAAAATTTGCTTACCCGTGACTTCCGGAATACCTGTGGCGACCTCATACGAAACGATGGTGGGGAGGACTTTACTCTTAACCATTTCTTTTCATAAACGATCATGCATGCTGTGCCTGGCTCTAGAAAAGCGATTTGATTTGTAGATGGTTCATTACATCGATGAGGCATGCACTGGGACTGGGATGTATTCTATACGCTCGGCGTGTCCATGGCTCGATACGCAAATGCATGGACAGCCATGGATGCGCCGGGCGTATTTCTTTCCAATGTGAATGAGCCATTACCTGGTCGAATGGCATGCGACACCTTTTTCGGATGTGCAGCGATAGATGAGGCCAACGTATTCCGTGAAGACATGTCATTGGCATCTGCCTCTCCAGTGAATGACTCGCTTTTTGAGCCAATATTTCGCGCATATTATATTTCTCATCCACTTGTGCTCCGACAAGAGAGCCGTTTATTCTGCGTATTTTCATAGGTACGCAGCTATGACATGTAGTCGTCGTATGTATAGTAGGTGCGCTTGCAATACGAACGAACTAAAACCACCCAAGTTGATTCATTCGCGCTGAGGCATGTCACTGCTCTCGTATCGTATGTACATAATGTGCGATGGTGACAGGATTTTTTATTACCACACTTCTCATCTCAATATGCCGCAGAAATTGAATCTGTTTGTTTGCTCCAAAGCCAGCCGGTGCTTCAAGCAAGCTGTCAGCTGAAATAATACCTGTACACGGCCCCAGCCTTTAAGGCCGCCGTCTCGCTTGGTCGACCCCGTTTAAATTACGTTGCGCGCACTCCTTTTGCATATTTATTTATAATTGTTGTTTTGAGTTTAGTTAGCTTTCAACAATCAATTACCAACGGACGTACCTACTTTTGTGACATTTTATTATTTCTGCTGAATTGACTACCGTAGGCTGCTCAGCAAGGTTGGAACGCGGCGTTAAAAATACTCACAAACGTACTACGTACGTTCAGTACGTTCCCCACTCAAGGCACGCATAATGTTGGGTCCACCCATTGCCGCCTCTCACCTTTGTGGAAAGAAGGCCCATTTATTGGATTTTCGAGAGAATAAACAAGGGAAAGCTGCCGCTAGTTGTAACGGATGGAGGAGACATAAAAGCAGGCTTGAAGCCGCTAACAGCTACGACGAAAGCGACAACGACATAAAGAACGGACTAGGACCGGAACAAATGTCACCTGGCGGTTGTGTTGATTCAATTGGTCAACAAGAAGCAGCCAGCTACCGCAATTCAGCTACAGCCCTCACTAATTATTTAGCAGAAGGAACAGACACGAGTAGTCCATTATTGTCGTCGCGTTCCTCAGAGCACAACGCAATATTTCGGAACTCACCGCCGGCTCTTAACGACAGCAGCAACGGACACGTTTACGCGTCCTATCGCGAACGCCTGCTGGCGAGATCCACATTGATTTACTCGTCGTCCTCGACTTCCGCCGCTGAAAACATGCCTCCCTCCAAGTCGAGGCTGTCTCCTCCCAATTTCCCGCCTCCGCCTCCTCCATTGCCTTCTGCTGTTGCCCCTACCATTAGCAATGAATCCATGACATGGAAATCTCAGGCATTGAGAACTGTGGAGGACAATGGAGAACAACAGGAATGCGACAAAAGAGCAAAGTTAAAGAGAGTGGAAAGCAAGAAAGTGATCGAAGATCGTATGCCGTCTGTGGCCGCCAGTAGAAGCTTGTTCGAAGCGAAATTCGCCTCCAGCAACAATAACCACCACAGCAGCATTCGTTCTTTGTCTGCTGGCAATCGATGGCAACGCTCTCGTGCTACTGGCAGTGAGGGTCCGGATCATTCCTCGATCAAAAGTTTACCGGTGTGCACTGGTTACAGCCGTAAATCGACAGAATTAACGACTCCTGGAGGCATCAACGAAACGCTTGGAACTGAAAGAGTGGGAACAAAGCAACTGTCACAGTACAACTGGCTGCTGAAAGACCGGGGACCTTGGTTAGGCTCATCTTCGCTCAATAGCAGCAACATTACCCTAGCTTCTCCGGAAAGAGAGCAGAGTAGATCGAACTTTTTGTGTCCCACCACGCCATTGGAGCCAGCTGATACGCTGACCTCTGGCCAGTTGAAATTGATCAAGTCACGGAGCATGGGAAGTGTCCTCAACAACAGTCATCATCGCTCGTCCTTTGACAGTAGCGTGGAGGAAAGGGGCCACATTAGGGGGCGTTTTCAGCAACGAAAGCCACTTTCAGAAGTGATGTTTGGAGAGCACGCGAGTAGACCATTGTCGCCAACCGAGGCGACAACTGACACGAAAGAGGATAATGGATGTTGCTGTCACTGCAAGAATAGTAAGAAGCACAATAGGAGCTGCGATGAAGAAGCAGGGGCCAACATCTTCGGTGCTAGCCGGACTTTTTTTCCTGCGCGCTCGAGCACTAGCCCGGTTGCCACATCCTCTCCTGTGCCCATTGAGCTACAAGAAGACCACAGCAGTCCCACCTTACCTTTACCGAACGCATTTGTATCTTCGGAGGATTTTCACACCGACGACATGTACCTGAACAATACGACTAACACGAGCAGCATACGCTCTCCCTCCTCCTCCATTTCTTCCGTTCATCAAGCCCATCAGCATCACAAGAGCTGTCCTGATTTGCTGGAGAACTGTATGGGACGTGTAGCTGATTGGACCGATTCCAGCAGGGAATCCACTAGTACCAAGAATCCATTACTATTGCCGACGCTGGGTGGACGAGCGAGAACGAAGGCGAGGGCCAAGCGACGCCCAGCTCAATGGGAAACGAAACTGCTGAAACAGTGGACCCTGGATGACATCCTGTCTTGGCTGCAACATCTGAAGATGGATGACGTTGCTTCAATTCTAATTGGTATAGAAGATGAACCAATGAACGTTTCGAATTTATAACGTTATTTTGCAGCACATACAGTAGTACATATTTGCTCACACCGTACATACATAGGTATACTATTGTATTGTCTACTGTATGTTGCTTTGCAGGATACGACATTTCCGGTTGTGATGTGGAATTCTGGGATGCTCAAGCTTTGCAAAACCTCGGCATTTCCGATGCTTTCACTCAAGAGAAAGTTTTGCAAGAGTTGAAGCTGCTGAAGCAAGCTCAAAAGAACGGGGTTACATCACGGGTATGCAATGTGGCAATATTTATGTATGTACTGTATGGTTAAAAATGCACATGTGCCACGTAACGTACTGTCAGAGAAAGTACAGTAAAATAGCAGTGTTAGTCAGTAAGTTGCATTTTCTATCGTTTTGCTTTCAGAAAGTGGCCCTAAATGGTGCCACTAAGGCGCCGCCGCCATTGTTCAATCTGGTGCGATCGTCTTCCTATGAGCAAATTCATGCCATCGAAACAGAGTTAACAAGTCGTGATTTATCAGTTGCGGAAGGAGCTTGTGGAGAGCTTTATGTGACAAGGGTCAATAATAATGGATGCTCTCTTAGTCGAGGAGATTGGTTAGCAATGTAGCTTCTTCTAGGGTACTGTGGGGTAAACCCGGCCGTTGAAAAATGCGACCACCTAAGTTTCGGGCGCTGGGCGCATCGGTATGACGGTATCTCAGCGACAATGGACCGATTGAGACAATCGACAGCGACAATGGACCGATTGAGACAATCGATTCCTTGAACTCTTTCTCTTTCAAATGAGCTTATTTGGTTCCAATCATTTGCTGAAAAACGGCAAGTTCAAAGTAGCTTAGATGGCCGGGTTTACCCCACATTACCTTATCCTTTGAAAAGAAGGAGTTTCACCTCTCAATTACCGCTCTGTAGATTAGCTGACATTCTTGCCGTTCCTTTATGTATGCCTGCTGTCTCGTTTTTTGTTACAGTATCCTCGAAGTGAACGGTGAGCTATGCCAGTGCATGCCAGCAGTGGATTTCACCCGTCTGTTGGGAAAGAGCAATCGGGCGCTGCTTCGGCTTGTCATTTTGCGGCGACATCCGGCTCAGGTGATTGAGAGCTCAAAGACAATGGGCGGATGCGCAGAAAAAACTCGGCCGCCTGTCAGTAATCGAAGACAGCAGCAGGCGGATGAGCACTTTGGCATTCTGCATTTTTGAACGCTGGTATAGGTACAAACACGTAATGATCGGTGACTTTTTGCTTTGTTGACTGCCAGTACTGGTGCGCAGGTAAAAATTTGGGTAACTTTACCCGAGTTACCCGGCCTATTTTGGACCAGGTAAATTGACCTAACTTTACCCAGAAATAAAAATTGGCAGGTAAAATTACCCGGTTTTACCTAACCCGACTGGCCATCGATGGCTAACTCAGGTAAAATCTGAGAAACTGCGGGTAAGTACTGCCAATACTTACCCGGGTAAAAGCATCCAACTAAACCTAGTACTTACCCGGGTAAATTTACCCAGGTTTAGCGAAAGCAGTGGGCTTCAACCATATACATAAATATTCAAAGCTACAAATCACTGCATAGGCGACTGTATGTATGTAGTCATATGGATCTGTGGGAATGTGTCAACAGCGTCACTATGAAGGTGTGCCACTCACCATTGGAGAACAAAAGCACCTGTTTATGATGTTTTTGGCCAAGATTTACACAGCAGCACTTACCCGGGTAACCTGTTGGAATTTCAGTTTACCTGACCCAGCTGAGCACTGATCGGGTAGGTTACCTGACTTTACCTGGAAGCCGACTGCACTGGGTAAATTTTACCTAACCTAACCTGATTTTCTGAGAGGCCAAGTAAGCACCAGTAACTGCCAGTGATTTTCTTATTTTCCTGTACACATACCTATCTAACCTACCTATGCCATATTGACCTCAGTCATGTCATTTGCTGGACAAAAGCTTGATTGATTGCAAATATTTTTTATTATTACATTTCGCGATAGAAACCGAAAAGAGTAAAAAGCTTCTTTACACACTGCACTACGTAACGTACATACATTTTCGGCAGGGATGTGTTTGTTATTATCGAATAATAAGCGCGAAAGCTGGCCTGAAAGGGGAGCATTTCTGGGCTCCAAATTCTTTATCACACCATCTCATATATTATATTTTGCATAGGAGCGTGTAAAAGCGCCCCGCGGCTGTTCCTCCATTGTGACGTTGGGCGCAAAATGGACACTGAACTGATGCAGCTGAGCCGTTTGATGGAAGTCCGATCACTTGCGAGTAGCAATCCGGCTCTTTACACCGTTGGTTGTTCTAACTGATCATCTACTGGCACTTCAGCGCTTTGCCCTACTACTGTAATGATTCATGTATAATCTCATAGGAATGTAGTCCTGCGATTTTGGGGGTTACCTACTGTAAATTCGACATTATGATCACAATAGTCTGACCAGTAAGAGTTCGCTAGACGGAACTCAAGTTGTATTGCGCAGTTTGCATGTACTCCTGCAGAATAGGAGTACGTGAAGCATGAAGAGAAATCCGCACTTGTCTTTTCTATTTTACACAACACGGCTTGAGTTCCATAAGCCTCATAGTTACCACTTACCAGACTATCATTTTTTACCATTTTAGGCTTTAGGGTGGAACTGGAAACTTTTTAGTCGTTTGTAGCCACATATACACAAACGGGGTTGTACATGAAGCATTACAGTACTATCACCAGCTGCCACAAGTGCCTCATACCCAGGCTAACGAGAAGCCGCCGAGAGAAGAAAGCGAAGGAGCGAGTGCCGTCTGTTGCAATAAAAATTCCGCTTTTTCTCCTCCCAGTCCATTATTAGCCTTTTTGCCTCCTCCATAAGTAGTACACCTACATAGTAAGCAGCTTCCTTTGACTGCTTCCTGCCGCGCCGCCTTCAGTCTTTAAACTGGAGCGAGTTGGTGCCATTAAGTGCGTTGCAGACCGATCAGACAGCCCTGCCGGACACCCATCAAGATGTCAGCTCTGTTGATGCGCCAGGGCTCCTCTAGACATTCGAGCACTCGACGCCAGCAGCCGCCACCCCAATCCACAGCTCAGTCCAATCTTGTTGCCATCACTATTCCAGAGGAAGAGGAGCAGGAGGCAGATGGTCACCATAACTATCACCGGGCCCCGTTCGATTACTCCGATCGAGACGCTGCAACTCGCCTCTCTTCGCCGCGCAAAAGCTTCTCTGCGCCGTCCGATAAAGGCAAATTCACGTGGAAGGAAACGCTGAAACGCGTGTACGAGAAGTACTTGAAGCGCATCACGCCACTTTTCCTGCTAATTGTGTACACGCTTGCGGGAGCCGGCGCCTTTTACGCCATCGAACACGGCAACGATCTGGCGACGCGACGCGCGGCGCAACAGGAGACGGAACGCAAGCGACAGCTCGCCGTGCGACAGCTGGTGAAACTGGTCAACCGACACTCCGTCTCCTATTGGACCGTACGCAACGCGTCCTACGATTTCCTGCTCTGGTACGAGAAGGAGTTGGATGGTTTGCTCGGTGCGAATTACGGACTCTTCTGGGATTACTGGGGTGCACTCTTCTTCGTTGGCACAATCTACACCACTATCGGTAAGAAAGGTGTTACCAAGAATAATATAACCTACAAGAATCAAACACTACAAGCTAAGAAACGGCGCTTTCATCGATGATTACAATCAAGGAACATCATCGACTATTGTAATCATCGATGATTGTAATCAAGTCAAAATGCGGCAGGGAATCAATCGTTTCTTAGCGTGTAGTGTTTCATTCTTGTAGGTTACTGTAATGCCGCGTTTATAACCCCCGGGGGTAAATAAAACGTTAGTGGCCGATTAGGGGGGGCTATATACGAGGGGGTTAGTATACAAGAGGGGGGGTTATATTCGAGGGCTTTTTCCAACAGCGCCCGATACGGGGTTTTTTGACCTCCTGAGCTCATTTTTGACCTTATGGGGTGTTTTCTGAGGCAATAACCTGATACCTGGTGAAAACTGACGCACAACATCTCAGAAATTGCCAAAAAGTAACCTTTTCAAGGAGAGATAATTTTGTTCGTCAGGTAGAAAGTGTAGGGAAAGCTGTCAGATGCACTGTTTTTGCAGCAAATCGCAGTAAAACAGTGTTTTCTTCACGTTTTCTATGCAAAAAGCATTGATTTTTACTGTCGTTTGCGGTTTGTGATAGGGGGTTATAAACGAGGGCAAATGAGCTTAGTGACCGATTAGGGGGTTATATACGAGGGGGGTTATATTCGAGGAGGTTATAAACGCGGCATTACAGTATATTATTCTTGGTGTTACGGTACGTGCAACAATAAGGCAAGCTGTAAGCTTTGTCATCTTTGCCCTTTTTGTTTCCGTATGTAGGCGTGAAAGATTCAATAAGTTTTCGCATATTCAAATTTTTTTAAGAAAATTTTTGATGTGGTAGCATCAACAAAATGCATCATTTATTCTTCCGGCGACTTGCCCGGTAAAAAGTTCGCTAGAAAAAACGTGTTGCTTCTTTTCCTTTTTTCTCCCGGTAGCAACAGGTGCTATTGGAGTGTCTGCACTCCAATGTACGAAAACGCGTAATAAATTTATTTCCCAACGGCAAGATGCGTGATCGATTACGTACTTTCTGACAACGCAAAGGTTGCTTTTTCCGAACCGATTTATTTTGCGCTGTGTTATTATTATTATTATTATGCGCATAGGCACGTATAGTAAGTACCGGTACGTACATAGTACATACAGTACGTCATGTACCTTCCGTACTGTGCATACATACACATATATACATAGGTACATATATCACGTGCAATTACAGTTTACACAGGAGCATGTTCAAAATTAAGTACACTCTCCCAAAACAATGCGAAGGATGCTTTTAGCGTTCTTTCGTTTTCATCTGTAATTGTCAGCTGTCAGAAAAGAACACCGTCAATTAGTTCCGCGAAAAGACAGCTAGCAAGTGGCCCAAATCTGTACTCATTCGGATTGCAATTTTGCAACATGATAGGCACCATAAAAACTGTTAGCAATATTAGTTACGTAGGTACATACGTTACGTAAGCAAAACGAACATGCCATCAATGCCATCAATGCCGGATCTTCGTTTTGCAGGTTACGGTAACATTTATCCGCACACGGTCGGTGGACGAATTTTCACGATGCTTTACGCCATCGTCGGTATCCCACTGGTGCTGTCGATCCTGAACGATTTGGGAAAGTTCTTCTGTCGTACCGCAAATCGCCTGTGGGTGAAGCATCAAAAGCTGCGCACCTCATTAGCCTCGTACTGTTGCCGTTGCTGTGACGGGGAGAGTAGAGACCGGTCCAAGAGTCCAGCAGACTTGAAGCAACCGGATGCAAACGGTGGGGTGGAACAACAGCGACGACCGTCTGTGGTCAGTCAAATCTCATCCTACACCGCTGACGCGTTGGAGAGTGATAGTATGCCGATATCACTGGCGCTCTTTATGTGTTTCGGCTGGATGCTGCTCTGTTCCGGCATCTTTCTCCTGTGGGAAGACGACTGGTCCTACTTCACCTCCTTCTACTTCTTTTTCGTCTCTCTTTCTACCATCGGCCTAGGCGACATCCTGCCGAAACGCCCGCGCATGATGACGTTGGCCTTCGGCTTCGTCATCGTCGGCCTGTCCCTGGTCAGCATGACCATCAATGTGATTCAGCAGAAGATCGAGGCCTACCTCTACCAGATGATGCAGCAGATCGAAGAAGAGTACCGGAAGGCGCTGGAGATGGGCGAAGGACCGGAGAGGGATAAGATTCTTGCTAAGATCAAGAAAAATCAGCCCTGGTACATGAAGAAGCTGATGCCGGCGTTAATGGGGGAGAAGCAGCAAGAACAGCTGGACCAGTGCATCGAAGAACAAGTGCAGCATGCGGCGGCAGTTATGCCTACGTTCCAGCCCCCTGCGGCTAGACCCAAGAGTCCGCAGCCGGTTCCGGCTCCGTCCCCACCCCCGGAACCACCGGAACCGGCCGCTGCAGGAATGGTTGAACCGGTAATCACCGTGGAAACAGTGGATACGTTGGACGCGGCCGAATCGCCCATTCTGGTACAGTAGGTCACCGTGGTGTGTGTACGTAATACAGGCCGTGTTAGTACTGTACAGTGTACGTTTCAGTACTTACAGTACACCCATTGCTATGCTAAGCCTAAGCCTATGTCCATTGCTGCCTAAGCCTATGCCCATAGCTACGCCTAAGCCAATGTTCATTGCTAAGCCTAAGCCTATGCCCACAGCTAAGCCTAAGCCTATGTCCATAGCTAAGCCTAAGCCTAAGCCTATGTCCACTACTAAGCCTAAGCCTAAGCCTATGTCCATTACAAAGCCTAAGCCTATGCCCATAGCTAAGCCTAAGCCTATGTCTATAGCTAAGCCTAAGCCTATGTCCATTGCTAAGCCTAAGCCTATGCCCATAGCTAAGCCTAAGCCTATGTCCATAGCTAAGCCTAAGCCTATGTCCATAGCTAAGCCTAAGCCTAAGCCTATGTCCATAGCTAAGCCTAAGCCTAAGCCTATGTCCACTACTAAGCCTAAGCCTAAGCCTAAGTCCATTACTAAGCCTAAGCCTATGCCCATAGCTAAGCCTAAGCCTATGTCCATAGCTAAGCCTAAGCCTATGTCCAAAGCTAAGCCAAAGCCTATGTCCATTGCTAAGCCTAAGCCTATGTCCAAAGCTAAGCCAAAGCCTATGTCCATTGCTAAGCCTCAGCCTATGCCCATAGCTAAGCCTAAGCCTATGTCCATAGCTAAGCCTAAGCCTATGTCCATAGCTAACCCTAAGCCTATGTCCATAGCTAAGCCTAAGCCTATGTCCATAGCTAAGCCTAAGCCTATGTCCATAGCTAAGCCTAAGCCTATGTCCAAAGCTAAGCCAAAGCCTATGTCCATTGCTAAGCCTCAGCCTATGTCCATAGCTAAGCCTAAGCCTATGTCCATAGCTAAGCCTAAGCCTAAGCCTATGTCCATAGCTAAGCCTAAGCCTAAGCCTATGTCCACTACTAAGCCTAAGCCTAAGCCTAAGTCCATTACTAAGCCTAAGCCTATGCCCATAGCTAAGCCTAAGCCTATGTCCATAGCTAAGCCTAAGCCTATGTCCAAGGCTAAGCCTAAGCCTATGTCCATAGCTAAGCCTAAGCCTATGTCCAAAGCTAAGCCAAAGCCTATGTCCATTGCTAAGCCTCAGCCTATGCCCATAGCTAAGCCTAAGCCTATGTCCATAGCTAAGCCTAAGCCTATGTCCATAGCTAACCCTAAGCCTATGTCCATAGCTAAGCCTAAGCCTATGTCCATAGCTAAGCCTAAGCCTATGTCCATTGCTAAGCCTAAGCCTATGCCCATAGCTAAGCCTAAGCCTATGTCCATAGCTAAGCCTAAGCCTAAGCCTATGTCCACTACTAAGCCTAAGCCTATGTCCATAGCTAAGCCTAAGCCTAAGCCTATGTCCATAGCTAAGCCTAAGCCTATGTCCATAGCTAAGCCTAAGCCTATGTCCATAGCTAAGCCTAAGCCTATGTCCAAAGCTAAGCCAAAGCCTATGTCCATTGCTAAGCCTAAGCCTATGCCCATAGCTAAGCCTAAGCCTATGTCCATAGCTAAGCCTAAGCCTATGTCCATAGCTAACCCTAAGCCTATGTCCATAGCTAAGCCTAAGCCTATGTCCATAGCTAAGCCTAAGCCTATGTCCATAGCTAAGCCTAAGCCTAAGCCTATGTCCATAGCTAAGCCTAAGCCTAAGCCTATGTCCATTACTAAGCCTAAGCCTAAGCCTATGTCCATTACTAAGCCTAAGCCTATGTCAAGCCTAAGCCTATGTCCATAGCTAAGCCTAAGCCTATGTCCAGTGCTAAGCCTAAGCCTATTGTATGCCCATAGCTAAGCCTAAGCCTATGTCCATAGCTAAGCCTATGTCCATAGCTAAGCCTAAGCCTATGTCCATAGCTAAGCCTCAGCCTATGTCCATAGCTAAGCCTCAGCCTATGTCCATAGTTAAGCCTAAGCCTATGTCCATAGCTAAGCCTAAGCCTATGTCCATAGCTAAGCCTAAGCCTATGTCCATAGCTAACCCTAAGCCTATGTCCATAGCTAAGCCTAAGCCTATGTCCATTGCTAAGCCTAAGCCTATGCCCATAGCTAAGCCTAAGCCTATGTCCATAGCTAAGCCTAAGCCTAAGCCTATGTCCACTACTAAGCCTAAGCCTAAGCCTATGTCCATAGCTAAGCCTAAGCCTATGTCCATAGCTAAGCCTAAGCCTAAGCCTATGTCCATAGCTAAGCCTAAGCCTATGTCCATAGCTAAGCCTAAGCCTATGTCCATAGCTAAGCCTAAGCCTATGTCCAAAGCTAAGCCAAAGCCTATGTCCATTGCTAAGCCTAAGCCTATGCCCATAGCTAAGCCTAAGCCTATGTCCATAGCTAAGCCTAAGCCTATGTCCATAGCTAACCCTAAGCCTATGTCCATAGCTAAGCCTAAGCCTATGTCCATTGCTAAGCCTAAGCCTATGCCCATAGCTAAGCCTAAGCCTATGTCCATAGCTAAGCCTAAGCCTATGTCCACTACTAAGCCTAAGCCTAAGCCTATGTCCATAGCTAAGCCTAAGCCTATGTCCATAGCTAAGCCTAAGCCTATGTCCATAGCTAAGCCTAAGCCTATGTCCATAGCTAAGCCTAAGCCTAAGCCTATGTCCATAGCTAAGCCTAAGCCTAAGCCTATGTCCATAGCTAAGCCTAAGCCTATGTCCATAGCTAAGCCTAAGCCTAAGCCTATGTCCACTACTAAGCCTAAGCCTACAGTATGTCCATAGCTAAGCATAAGCCTATGTCCATAGCTAAGCCTAAGCCTAAGCCTATGTCCACTACTAAGCCTAAGCCTAAGCCTATGTCCATTACTAAGCCTAAGCCTATGTCCATAGCTAAGCCTAAGCCTAAACCTATGTCCATAGCTCAGCCTAAGCCTATGTCCGTTACTAAGCCTAAGCCTATGTCCATTGCTATGCCTAAGCCTATGCCCATAGCTAAGCCTAGGCCAATGTTCATTGCTAAGCCTAAGCCTAAGCCTATGTCCATTACTAAGCCTAAGCCTATGCCCATAGCTAAGCCTAAGCCTGTGTCCATAGCTAAGCCTAAGCCAATGGCTATGTCCATTACTAAGCCTAAGCCTATGTTCATTGCTAAGCCTAAGCCTATGTCCATTGCTAAACCTAAGCCTCTGCCCATAGCTTAGCCTATGCCAATGTTCATTGCTAGGCCTAAGCCTCAGCCAAAGCCTATGTCCATTGCTAAGCCTAAACCCATGTCCATTGCTAAGCCTTAGCTTAAGCCTATGTCCATAGCTAAGCCTAAGCCTAAGCCTATGTCCATAGCTAAGCCTAAGCCTAAGCCTAAGCCTATGTCCATAGCTAAGCCTAAGCCTAAGCCTATGTCGTTTGCTAAGCCAAGCCTTAGCCTATGCCCATAGCTAAGCCGAAGCCAATGTTCATTGCTAAGCCTAAGCCTACTATGTACCCTATGTCCATTGCTAAGCATAGGCCTAAGCCTCAGTCAGTCCTTTGCTAAGCCTAAGCCTATGTCCATTGCTAAGTCTAAGCCTAAGCCTATGTCAAGCATAGGCCTAAGCCTACGTCTATTGCTAAGCCAAAGCCAAAGCCTAGACGTACTAGGCCACTAAGCTAAGCCTAGCAAGCTAAGCCAAGCCTATTGCTGCGGTGTCTGCTGCGCCTGGCTATGTCTTGCTAAGCCTAAGCCTAAGCCTTTGTCCTTTGCTTAGCCTAAGCCTTACACAATAGTATCTAGTTGTACCGTACGATTACCCAACGATCAGTACATTTTGTTGCAAACAGTAAGTGCTTTGGTGCTTTGCTTCAGCTTGACGTGGAGATGGTTGACGTTGGTCTGTCACCAATTTCACCCGAAGAATGGATGATCGAGCAAGAAATTTCAACTCGCAGTCCAGCTCCAGCAATGGTCGAAAGAGCGATGTCAGCTGTGGACCTTCGACCTGCCATTCAAAGTCGATCAACCGAGTGTATCCCGAGCACATTGGATGCGGCACTATCGGTGTTGCAATTGAACGTTGCCACTATTGACCGATCCATCGAGTGCATTCCAGAGATGTTAGATGAAGCCAGCTCTGCAATCCAGGATCCATTGCTCCTAATTGACAGATCAATGGAATGCATCCCTGAAATGGTGGATGAAGCACTTACTGCCGTCATCAGACCTCTGACCCAGGATCAGAGTAGCGCTTGTGCGCCGGAGATGCAAGATTGTTGCAGTGGCGCCATTGGTTGTGAGCTTATGGAGAACAAATTCTGTCAAACCAACGCCCCGACGTTGAGCCACGTCACGTCGCAAACTGCATTCGCCATCGAAGATTTGATCGCGAAACCGGACACTTCTGAAGCTTTCATGCAGACTGCGATACTGGAGATGCTGGAGAAAGAAGCTCAAGCTGGAGCTCTGGATCAGCCCAAGCACGTGTATGTGCAGGTAAAGGCTGAACAGGCGTCTCTGAGCAGTCAAACGGAACAGAGCGGAGAACCGGAAGAGAACAACAAAGAGTGCTTGGTGATTTCCCTGCCCTCCACCTGCGAAATGAGCTGCTGCAGCAATTCGGTCGCTTCCGATTCTGATTTCCTGGAGACGACAGCGTCGCAAACCGACGCCTACATGAGCGACACGGAAATTCAGACGGACGACTCGTACTTGAAGATCGCCCGTCGTTTGGACGCTCTGCGAACGAACAGGACCAAAAGCCTGGCGGTGTTAGCGATGCCGAGTAAACCGTTATCGCCCAAAAGCAAAGATGCGTCGTCCTCTCTGGAAGAGAAATCCGCGCAAGTTCAGCGACTAAAAGCAGAACCACCGGTTTCTAGTACGAGGAAAAGGTTAGACACGGTTCCATTAGGAGAGAAGAAGAACAAGGAACAGTTGCCTACCCTGAAGAAGGCTAGCAGAGATGGGCCGCCGCCCTATATGACCAAACGTAAGCAGCAGGTGCTTCATCCTACCACTACCACAACCACGACTACTTCCACTGCAACCACCGACAGACAGCAACAACAGAACGGAATTAGCATATCGAGGAACAGACCAGAGCAGAAATAGTGCCACCAAGTGACATGTGCATGAACGGTAGAAAGTAGAAATTAGCTGCAATATGTAAAGAAAGATGCCGTGCCATTGCCATTGTACATAACGTGCTACGCAACATGCTGTACAAACGCCGTGTATGTAATGTACTGATACCAGGAATGTATACTATAATAGGTGGGGGGAATAAATATCTGCAGCGTTTCCGTGCAAACAATCACAGCGACCAAGTAGGGTCGTACCTAGGGAATCCGTACCTGTGGAATCCGTACCTACGGAAGAAAAATTCCACACCTACGGAAAATAAATTCCACACCTACGGATTCCACAGGTACGGATTCCCTAGGAAGGGAATAAAAATTCCATACCTACGGAAAACAAATTCCACAGGTACGGATTCCGTAGGTAGGGAATAAAAATTCCACACCTTCGGAAAACAAATTCCACACCTACGGATTCCACAGGTACGGATTCCGTAGGTAGGGAATAAAAATTCCATACCTACGGAAAACAAATTCCACACTGTACGGATTCCACAGGTACGGATTCCGTAGGTACGACCCTACTTGGTCGCTGTGATGATTTGCACGGAAACGCTGCAGATGTTTATTCCCCCCACCTTATAGTATAAATTCCTGCTGATACTAACAATGATCAGACTGAACATTATATTTTGTCATCAAATGGACGCTTGTCGTCAGTTCCATTAGGAATAATGAACGCTTGTGTTACTTAGCACCGACGGATGAGCGCCGTGTGTGGCACACTGTGTGTTACGGCAAAAATTGTACGACAAAAGAACATCAAAGGATTATTGGGTCCAATTTCCAATTGCACCAGTACGAGTGTTGCACATTTTGACGATATTGGCCAGGGAACGGGTGGACATGAGATACAAGAAGAAAAACTGTGGCCAAGGCCGTATAGGTGGTACGTGTGTCGTCCAGAAGTGATTACATCTGGATGTGTGCTAGTGCGGGGTAATTCGGGCAACCCCAGCCTGAACCTACTGTATTTCCAGCTGGAAAATGGGTGATCATGGCATCATTAAGTCATCGTTTCGTGGTGGTTCTACATATAAACTTGCCCGGGTTTACCCGTCAAAAAATCGGCCCTGATTGAGCGAAGGTACTATTAGAGAGGTGGCCCGAATAACCCCCTCTCCCAACCGGCCCGAATTACCCCATCGCACTATGTGATACAACACAACACATCATCACTAATGTTTCATTCAAGTTCTTCGCTCAGCGGGCTCGGGCACGGGACAAAAATAGGCCACTTTCACCCAGGGGCAGCTGATCAAAGAACAACTGGGCACAACCATCATCATCTTTTTTCGTTGCGTTCGTTCCCGTCCGTCTTTCCAATTCTCCGGTCATCGGAGGGGGCAGTTCATGCTTGCCGTCTGCTGCTTTGCTATATTCTATTCAAAACTAGAAAATCTAATCGGGTTGCTGTGACGGCGCGCGAGAAGAAACGCGAGGTTTTTCTTGTAACGTCCTATGGCGACAGGCCGGTATTCAGAGTCCCCCGCCCGTCCTTCCGTGCACTTCCTCCGTTTCGCTCCCGTTCAAACTGGCCGTTTTTCGCATCGCTATGTGCGTAAGTATGCAGGCATGCTCTGTGCGTGACAATTGTGGGCAAGCGACAGCTGCGGAAGGCGTCGAGAGTAGGAACGGAAGGAAAATCTTAGCCCCGCCCGCCCACCGTATACCTACTGTAAACGGGGATATTTTCGGATATTTTTCGGATCGAAGGCTTTTCAAACTTTTCGGACGGGGGAAATTTTGTGGACAAAACATTAGGTCCCTACTTCTGTCATGGCAAAACCAAATTGATAAAATTTTCGGACAGAATTTTTGATCCGAGAAATTTTCTGCTTTCCAAAAATTTCCCCTTTTACAGCACCGTGTACCTTCGTATGCACGCAGGCA
The DNA here is from genome assembly GCA_030247985.1 of Epsilonema sp. ZAB3_2. Taxonomy (NCBI): domain Eukaryota; kingdom Metazoa; phylum Nematoda; class Chromadorea; order Desmodorida; family Epsilonematidae; genus Epsilonema; species Epsilonema sp. ZAB3_2. Next base: position 5,339 of record JASAMW010005509.1, on the reverse strand, counting down.
CAACGGGAACAAATACTACGGTGCGAGCGCGCTGCGCAGCTACGTACAATAGGTACACTGGCGGCGATGCATGTAGTGTAACGCGGGCGCATTGTTCCCTCTGACCTTTTCTGACCTGGACTGCGAGCGCATAGAGCGAGCGGCGTTTTGACGCGCTACGGCGCTACTATACAGTAGGTGCGAGTTGCGGATTCCTTACACTTTTGCGCTATCCGTACGTGAGGGACAGACAGGTTTTGGACGTCTTTACTTTTTTCTTTCGTGCCACATACACAGAGCAGCGAGCAGCCAGAAAGTCCTTCATTCCAGATTTCTTCCCCCATAATAATATTCTCCTTCCGTCCGTCCGTCCGTCCGTCATTCGTCGTGTTCGCGTCGCGTCGTGTCGCCAATTTTCAGTACATACGTGTAGCAGGTGAGGCGAGCCTCAGCTCCTCTACCTATCCCGAATAAAAAGAGGCGAGCATTGTGATAGTAGTCGTATAGTCGTATTCGTCGATTCCAGATACGTGTACGACGGCCGCGCGTCTCTTGTCTCTCCCTCACCTTTCCTCTCCATATTCCTCCTCAGTGTTACGAACGGACGGCCCCTATCGCTGTGCATCTTCCTTCACTACTGTAATACTACCATATCTGCAGCTCCCAAAACCCCTTCGTATGTACGCATGTGTATGTATGTATGTATGTATGTATGTATGTACGCGTAATAGGTAGCGAGCGTCGTTCGTTGATCGTTCCTCCTTCTTGTTGCCATCGTGGGATTTAGGACAGTGCGATAGGTAGGTATGTATTCCTTTTGATTGCTCCTTTCCTTCTTTTCGGTTCTGCAACCCGTCGTCCTCACGCCCGCAAACGACAACGCAGTTTCCATTTCGATACCATAGTTCAGCGCCTTATTTGGTTGGCGGGACGGAGCGAAGGCGAGTGGTGAGAAGAGCCAGGGAAAATGCGAACGACGAAGACGAATCTCTTGGGTGGTACTATTTCACTGCCGCCGATCCTGTTCTCTATTACATAATAATTCTACACGTACTACAACAGGAAATCTCACACGCACTGCTTGATTTCATCCGCTGACGAATTACCGCACTCACGGATATTACACGCCTGCTGCAAGAAACCGAGCGACCCCGAGAATACCTGCCAATTAATTCGTATACAAACAGTTGCTGCCCCAGCGCGCCAAAATTCTTAAATCGCCGCAGGGCAGCTGGACTGATTACGGGCCACCTGCTGAAGCTGCGTTCAGCTGGTAGTCGGGCTACTGTATTGCCACCGATGCTAGTAGCGATAGCATGGAATGGCATCGAGCGCTCATCATTCCAAGGACCTCCATATTATTATGCCTCCTCTGTTACTCTGGGATTCTTACTCAACACCTTTCAGGTGAGTGTCGCTATCATGCTATCATTTACTAAGCCAGAAATGACGGCCCATCCAAAAAGATCAGCAGTTGTGTGGTGTCGGTGTGATGGATCCCGCAGAGACGAAAAAGTTACGGTTGAAAAAGCAAAGGCGACAGCGCGACGGTTGCCTGCCAGATGTGAGCGGAGGAAGAACACGAGAAGACGTGATTATTGCATTATGCAAGTAGGAAGAACAAATCACCTTGATTCCGTCTGCTTGTAACGGATACAAAACAGAAAACCAGCAGAAGACGGATCAGAATTTTATCATGCCAGCCATGAAAATAATCACTTCCTTCGTTGTTTTCTGCCTTCCGCTCACTGCGGCACTCGCAGCTGTAGTGGTGTCGCTTGCTTTCTCCGCTCCAGATGTTTTTTCGCTCCGGCGGACCCGCCCTACACTCTTCTGTTGTTTTCGGGTAAGTTCCCCTCCGGTTTTTTTGTTTTTTTTTGGCCTTTTTTTTTTATACATTCTTTCTCTGTTCGACCCACTCACACTGTTAGTCTCAGTCACATCTGTTGGAAGAGCGGCGAGTTTAGCCCTACCTCGCGGTGTTGTCGCCTTTGTTTTCGCTACATACTTTTTGGTCTCTGCGGAACGATCCCTATGCTGATCTTTTGGGGGTTATGCTTTGTCTTGTTTTTGGCTTTTCTTCTTCTGCCTCTTGTTCTCCCGCCCACATGTGAGTCACAGTCACAAATATGTGCGAGAATGCGGCAAATATTTACTTATTATATGTAGGCCTATACCACTGGTTTATTGTTTTGTTGCTTATTTCTTATTTGTGGCACGTCGTATTCTTCGATTTATCGGCTTGACTCCGTGAATCATCCCTTTTTGATCCTGCTTTCTGATTTGGAGATCGTCCTGCTTTCCACTCTGTTTGTAGTCTACGTACGTAGTATAGCTTCGTTTTTCGTGCATCGGTACCATTTCTGCAGTGACAACCATTTTTCGGCGAATGCAAAAACCAGGAAAATTTGCCAGGTGTGTCAGGGAATTCGAAACGTTGGACCTCTTATTCGATGCGAGCGCCTTACCAAAAAACATTTGAGGTTCACTGCAAGCCGCTGCGAAGTGGTGTTCGAAACATGTCGGCTTTTATCACGTTGTACTCCAGGTTACGGTATAATACTTGAAAATAATGGTTGCATTATGTTATGTGTGTTTCAGCATGATGCATTGCACTTAATATCACCTGTTAGGGTCTCACTGACACTCACCTAAAAATAAATGGTATTATGTACGGTAATGTTTATGATGCATTGCATCTGCACTATGTCATGCTCACTCGCATATTCTATTATAAACAAATGGGGTACTAAAATAAAATATTTCTCTTTTGTGACCTAATCCAAATATTTCCGACAAGACAATAATTACTTATCGCGTCTTACGGTATTATACTTGTTGTAACCTTGTACTGTTGAACAACTGTCATCAACTCTTACTACTTTTACGTATGTGTGGGTGGCACTTTTGAGTATGTAGGCTACTACGTACACAACACACTACATACATACACGTATTGTATGTACTACATAACATAACATACAACATTAGTGTATGTACATATAGTTCTTTGAGGGTGCCATCCTCATTTGCAGTTGGTAATGACGAAGTTCATCTAAAGTTCCACTCTTTCTCGGGCCAGAGAATGGACGAGGCAGAGGGAGGAGTGTCAAAATTTTTTCAATGCACACTTTTCACTCATCAGGGACAGGGAGGAAGGAGGACGACTGATATTCCGTTCAACGAAACTTGGTGCGAAGATGCGAGGAAATTTTCCTTCTCGACTGCTACGTACACAACTACACATACGTAGTTCCATGCATTGCGTTTGGGGAACACATAACACATGGTATGTATGATACACATACACGCGATAAAATAATATGGATGATGTGCCTGACGAGTTAAGTTCAGTGGTGTCGCTTGGCCTGTAGGGACCATAGGGAGGCTCATAGGAGTTTTGGGTGCACCTACGTTTGTACGTACGAATAAAGCCCCTCCTTCTACCGTGTTCGCCCTTGGGGCATCCATCGGAGATGAGGCTGACGCATGTTTGGAAGTTTGTGTACAGGACCCCGGTGTCCTTCCATATCTCCTGCGCAATCGTGCCCGAGCCCGTGCCCCTACCCCACCTGCTCCCTTGCCATCATTCTTCACCTACGCCTGCAGTATGTTATGTACGTCAGGGGTATGCCCAGGGCATAACTTTTGGAGGCGAAAAACATGACGCAATGAAAAGTCGACAGTACTTTGACCATTCGACTTTTCTTATTCAAGAAAATTCAGTCCAAATAATGCCGCCTCTAGCTGATAAAACTTCTTGGGAGGGTGGTTTCCCCCTCCCCCAATTTATACATACGCAGGCATAGCCCAGTGCGTATGTGTAGTGATATAGTGAAGTCATGATTTTTATTGGTGGCATTACTTGGGTAAATGGTTCGTTTTCGATTGTTGAACAATGGCTCGACAAAGAAGGAGTACAATACGTACCTATGTACGCTGCACTGAAGTTTGCGCGGTGCTCTGGAACCTGTTTTGTAGATGTGGCTGCTGTATCTCCGTTGTTGGTTGGGGATCTGGGTCATCGTCAGTGTCTCTCACGCCAAACAACAGCAGCCCGAGCAGCCAGCCACCTCGTCCTCGTCTGCCTCCAGACATGGGGTACGAAGGGGTCAAACCCGGCCATGGGACAATCTCCAATTTCAGCTCGCTTCATCTCAGCAACGAGATTGAATAATCGATTCATCTTCTATCAATCGCTTCCTCTTGAACTATTGTTCGAATGAAAGTTTGACCATAAACTTTGCTGGAACAGCAAGCGCAAAGGAGCTTAGATGGCCTGGTTTACCCCATGCAGGCCGGGGTTACCCACCGTACCCTACATATGAACACTACACACCGACATGCAGGTTGGCGGTGGGATGGGCTGGGGCGCGATACCGCTCTCTTTCGGCTCCCCTATCACCCTGTCACGGTCGGAGTAATTTCTGGCATCATGGATGTACATATCCCAATCCATACATGATCCGCAAACGCAACCAGAGCCAGATATACACGTTTCGGCTTCGCATTACGCAATATCACCCACACACTCAATCAAGGCAAAGTCACGCCCGACGTACGTAGCCCAAGCGATCGACTTCAAGTTCATTACATTATCTCTTCTGTGCAATCTATTTGGCTGGGCTGAAGGTGAGGCATATGGACGTCGAGTCGACGTACATTAAATGACGAGGAGTGAAACAAAGATATACGTTGCATGAGACCTGCTGACTTCAGTGCAGGTATGTTTGTAATGAGAGCGCGTACGTACGTATCGCACTGTATCGGTGTGTGCATCGATCCGTGTACGTACTGTACGTAGGTATACTACGTTACGTATACGCAGGGAAGAAGGAAGAAAGGAATCGAGAAAGCGCGATGTCCAGAATCAATTCGTTTGGATGGATACAACATACATACCTATGGCGATTCATACTCTGCCTTTCCTTGAGCGACGCCGCGCGCCGTCACATACCGTAGTATACCGCCAATTGCGATAATCAGGGGGATATATCGGAGACGGAGATGGGATAGAGAGCACGTGGATGTGATGTACACAACCGTATGTGCGTAGTACGTAGGTACATACACGGAGTCGTATCCTATGATGTACGTTCTATGGTGGGAGAAGAGGAGATTTCCGTTGGGCAGAACAAGTGACTCACTTGAGAGCCGAGCCTAACCCGGTTAGTAAGTCACTTGACCTCTGCAGTTTCCGCCAAATGGAAGGAGGCGCACACCTATCTTACCATTATGCAATATCCCAACAGAACAATAAGAAGCGGACGATAAAGCATGATTATAAATTGTGCAACGCGGAGGGTCCTTCCGTCCGACTATCATGAGCTTTTTTGCTGTTTTTGTGTTCAGTAACTTAT
>JASAMW010005508.1:0-20774 GCA_030247985.1 Epsilonema sp. ZAB3_2 | reverse complement strand
TTGTACTTCGTTCAGTTACGTATTGCTGTTCAGAATGACCATAGTGGGTAGTGAGCTGGGTAGTGAGTTGGTAATGACCACAGTGGGTAGTGAGATTGGGTAGTGGGTAGTGAGTTGGGTAGTGAGATTGGGTAAAGTCCCCTCTACGCTCGAGAGTTGAACTTCACCCCCCACGTGGCGAGGCGGAGAAACAGGGCTTCAGTACTGAATTATTCTTTTCATCAAGTTGGCATGCCATAGAAGCCAAATCAAGCCAAGCTCCAATAATACATATACCTCAACTTTCTTCGATCTTTTCAATGGTGATGTCACCGTTAACCCATCCCCAACTGGTATGGCCAAAATGGCCATTTTTCAGCTTTTTGACAAAAGTAGGGTATTTTGCAGGCCTGATCGCAATATGCACAGAGCAGCAAAATGCTGTCCTTCTCAAATTCCACCATCAAGGGTCCAAGCTTCGCATTGATGGCGTTAACTCATTCCCCACCACACTGGCAACCTGAGAAATTGATGAAAAACTGCCTTTTCAGATGCATTTCTACTTCAGTATGCTCCCCCAGTGCAGTCAAGCAGAGAAAATTAGAGTACCCTACCCTAGTTTTATGTGTAGATTTCAAAAATGACCATACTTTTTAAATTCTTCCACTTTTAAGGCCTAATATACCCGATTTTATGCCATTTTCATGATCGGCTGAGAAAATTGGGTTTATCAGGCCTTAAACGTGGGAAAACGGAAAAGCCACATCCATTTTTGAAATCTACACATAAAACTAGGGAAGGGTACTCTAATTTTCTCTGCTTGACTGCACTGGGACGAGTACTGGGGTCAAAATGCATCTGAAAATGCAGTTTTTCATCAATTTCTCAGGTTGCCAGTGTGGTGGGAATAAGATTTAACTCCACCAAATGCGAGGTTTTTGGACCCTTGGTGGTGGAATTTGAGAAGGGAAAAAAAATGGTGCTGTGTTGAAAGGGCGAAAAGGCCTAGAGAAAGGTGCCCTACTTTTGTCAAAAAGCTGAAAAATGGCCATTTTTGGCCATACCAGTTGGGGATGGGTTAATGGTGACATCACCAGTGAAAAGATCGAAGAAAGTTGAGGTATATGTATCAATGGAAACTGACTAATTTGGCAGCTAGGGCAGGCCAACTTGATGAAAAGGGGATGAAGCCCGCTCCGCCTCGCCGCCGTGGGGGGCGAAGCTCAAGGAAAAAGCGTAGAGGGGACTTTAGTGGGTAGTGAGGTTGGGTAGTGGATTTTCGGCTATAACGAAGCTACGCCAAGCTGGGTAGTGGCCTGGCTGCGTCTATTTTACGCAGTGGGTTGTGAGCTGGGTAGTGGCCTGGCTACGTCTATATTACTCATTGGGTGGTGAGCTCGGTAGTGGCCTGGCTACGTCTATATTACTCATTGGGTAGAGAGCTGGGTAGTGAGTTGATAGTGACCACAGTGGGTAGTGACCTGGGTAGTGGCCTGGCTATGTCTATATTACTCATTGGGTAGTGAGCTGGGTAGTGAGCTGGGTAGTGAGTTGGGAGTGACCACAGTGGGTAGTGAGCTGGGTAGTGGCCTGGCTACGTCTATATTACTCATTGGGTAGTGAGCTGGGTAGTGACCACAGTGGGTAGTGACCTGGGTAGTGGCCTGGCTACATCTATATTTCTCATTGGGTAGTGAGCTGGGTAGTGGCCTGGCTACACCTCCTGTACTCGTTGGGTAGTGAACTGGGTAGTGGCCTGGCTATGTCTATATTACTAATTGGGTAGTGAGCTGCTACCCAGCTCACTACCCAGCTCACTACCCAATGGTGAGTAGACATAGCCAGGCCACCTACCAGGTCAGTACCCAATGAGTAACCTGGGCGCTAGCCGGGCCACTACCCAGGTCACTACCCACTGTGGTCACTCCCCAACTCACTACCCAGCTCACTACCCAATGAGTGGTAATTGGTTTTAGCCAGGCCACTACCCGGCTCACTACCCAATGTGGTCATTACCAACTCACTACCCAGCTCACTACCCACTGTGGTCATTACCAACTCACTACCCAGCTCACTACCCACTATGGTCACTCCCAACTCACTACCCAGCTCACTACCCAGCTCACTACCCAGCTCGCTACCCGACGAGTAGTATCGATTCATAGCCAGGCCACTACCTAGGTCTATTTCGGCTGTATTTTCGGCTGTATCACTACCTAGCTCACTACCCAATGAGTAATATAGACGTAGTCAGGCCACTACCCAGCTCACAACCCACTGCGTAAAATAGACGCAGCCAGGCCACTACCCAGCTCGGCGTAGCTTCGTTATAGCCGAAAATCCACTACCCAACCTCACTACCCACTACCCAATCTCACTACCCAGCTCACTACCCACTACCCAATCTCACTACCCACTACCCACTACCCACTACCCAGAAACATCAGGAACGTCGGAAGGAAGATGACAATTACTGATCGTCGATAAGCGACTGATTTGGCTCAATTTCGGCGCTCAAGAAAATGGGAAAAATAAAGAAACCGGTACACTGCATATTCCAATGCATATGTGCTCCTACTTTTTTGTTTGTGAAAAGCAAGCGGGCAGACCGTGATATTTTTTTTGTTTTTCAGTTCAGTACGAATCGGGAGCCGCGACGAATTACATCTCCCGAAAGCAGGCATTGACCAAGCTGCAACTGTCTTTGAAGGACTTTCGGTATGTATCATGGCGCGATCACCAGACGTCCGTACGGACGTACGTCCGACGTATCTAGAAGTACATGAATGAACGTGTACTCCTAAACTGTCCGACGTATCTAGGAGTACATGGTTCATGGTACTCCTAGATACACGTCCGTACGTCCGTCTGGTGAACGCGCCATCAAATTGCCTGTGCAAAGTAGTTCTTGATCTTAGGGCGCCCTTGACTGCATGTATGCGCATGGTGTTTTCTGCGGGGCAGTCAGGGTAACCAACCATGCTTTTCAATGTTGTGATGTCTACCTCTTGTGTTGCAGACGCCTGTGTATTCTGAAAGGCATCTACCCGCATGAGCCGAAGCATAAGAAGAAGGTGAACAAAGGCAGTACGGAGATAAAGACCTGGTACTATGCGAAGGATATCCGATTTCTGGCTCACGAGCCTCTCATCTCGAAATTTTGGGAGTACAAGGTACAGTACGTATGTAGGCTATTTATAAAAATACCTTATTTACCCATGCATAGCCCCCCCCCCCCCCCCCCCTATGCATAGCCCCATATTGGCAAACATAAAAAATGCCCTATGCATAGCCCCATAAGTACTGTACAGTACCTGAACCTACCTACATAAGCTGGTCATAAGCTACCCATAGCCACTCCCACACCAAGCTAAGATGCCTATAAGCCTGCTTGAGGGTGTATTGTACTAGAAAGAATAACCCTGTTTTGGCCTCAATTATGCCCTAAAACATGTGCTTTTGACCTAAAAAATATGCCTCTGCGCACCTCTCAAAAACATAAAAAATGTCCCATGCATAGCCCCCCCCCCCCCTATGCATAGCCCCATGGGGGTATGCAAAGTACAGAGAGGTGCCATATGGGGGTATGCATAGGGGGGGGGGTATGCATGGGGCATTTTTTATGTTTTTGAGAGGTGCGCAGAGGCATATTTTTTAGGTCAAAAGCACATGTTTTAAGGCATGATTGAGGTTAAAACAGGGTTATTCTAGTACAATACGCCCAGCAGGCTTATAGTTATCTTAGCTGGTGTAGGAGTGGCTATGGGTACCCTATGACCAGCTTATGTAGGTAAGTTAAGGTCTGTACAGTACTGTACAGTACATATGGGGCTATACGTAGGGGGGGGGGGCTATGCATAGGTAAATACGGTATTGTTATACATAGCCTACATACGTACTGTACCTTGTACTCCCGAAATTTCGAGATGATAGGCTCGTGAGCACAGAAATGGATATCCTTCGCATAATACCAGGTCTTTCTATCCGTACTGCCTTTGTTCACCTTCTTCTTATGCTTCGGCTCATGCGGATGTAGATGCTCAGAATACACAGGCGTCTGCAACACAAGAGGTAGACATCACAACATTGAAAAGCATGGTTGGTTACCCTGACTGCCCGCCAGAAAACACCATGCACATACATGCAGTAAAGGGCGCCCGAAGATCAAGAACTACTTTGCACAGGCAATTTGATGGCGCGTTCACCAGACGGACGTACCGACGTGTCTCAGGAGTACCATGAACCATGTACTCCTGGCTGCGTCGAACAGTAAGGAGTGCACGTTAATTCATGTACTTCTAGATACGTCGGAAGTACGTCCGTACGGACGTCTGGTGAACGCGCCATGATACATACCGCAAAGTCCTTCAAAGACAGTTGCAGCTTGGTCAATGCCTGCTTTCGGGAGATGTAATTCGTCGCGGCTCCCGATCGTACTAAAATGAAAAACAAAAAATATCACGGTCTGCCCGCTTGTTTTGCACAAACAAAATAGGAGACATATGCATTTGGATATGTTAATGTACAGGTTTCTTTATTTTTCCCCATTTTCTTGAGCGCCAAAATTGAGCCAAATCAGTCGCTTATCGACAATAAGTGATCTTCATCTTCCTTCAGACGTTCCTGATGTTTCTGGGTAGTGGGTAGTGGGTAGTGGGTAGTGAGATTGGGTAGTGGGTAGTGAGCTGGGTAGTGGGTAGTGGGTAGTGGGTAGTGAGATTGGGTAGTGGATTTTCGGCTATAACGAAGCTACGCCAAGCTGGGTAGTGGCCTGGCTGCGTCTATTTTACGCAGTGGGTTGTGAGCTGGGTAGTGGCCTGGCTACGTCTATATTACTCATTGGGTAGTGAGCTAGGTAGTGATACAGCCGAAAATACAGCCGAAATAGAGCTAGGTAGTGGCCTGGCTATGTCTATATTACTCGTTGGGTAGTGAGTGGGTAGTGAGCTGGGTAGTGAGCTGGGTAGTGAGTTGGGAGTGACCATAGTGGGTAGTGAGCTGGGTAGTGAGTTGGTAATGACCACAGTGGGTAGTGAGCTGGGTAGTGAGTTGGTAATGACCACATTGGGTAGTGAGCTGGGTAGTGGCCTGGCTACGCCTATATTACTCATTGGGTAGTGAGCTGGGTAGTGAGTTGGGAGTGACCACAGTGGGTAGTGAGCTGGGTAGTGGCCTGGCTACGCCTATATTACTCATTGGGTAGTAAGCTGGGTAGTGGCCTGGCTAAAAAAAAAAAAAAAATGTCTATATTACTCATTGGGTAGTGAGCTAGGTAGTGAGCTGGGTAGCAGCTCACTACCCAATGAGTAATATAGACATAGCCAGGCCACTACCCAGTTCACTACCCAACGAGTAATATAGGCGTAGCCAGGCCACTACCCAGGTCACTACCCAATGAGTAATATAGATGTAGCCAGGCCACTACCCAGGTCACTACCCACTGTGGTCACTACACAGCTCACTACCCAACTACCCATGTGGTGACTCAGTACTAGCCAATGAGACATATAGACCAGGCCACTACCCAGCTCACTACCCACTGTGGTCACTCCCAACTCACTACCCAGCTCACTACCCAGCTCACTACCCAATGAGTAATATAGACGTAGCCAGGCCACTACCCAGGTCACTACCCACTGTGGTCACTACCCAGCTCACTACCCAATGAGTGATATAGACGTAGCCAGGCCACTACCTAGCTCACTACCCAATGAGTAATATAGACGTAGCCAGGCCACTACCCAGCTCACAACCCACTGCGTAAAATAGACGCAGCCAGGCCACTACCCAGCTTGGCGTAGCTTCGTTATAGCCGAAAATCCACTACCCAACCTCACTACCCACTAAAGTCCCCTCTACGCTCGAGAGTTGAACTTCGCCCCCCACGCGGCGAGGCGGAGAAACAGGGCTTCAGTACTGAATTATTCTTTTCATCAAGTTGGCATGCCATAGAAGCCAAATCAAGCCAAGCTCCAATAATACATATACCTCAACTTTCTTCGATCTTTTCAATGGTGATGTCACCATTAACCCATCCCCAACTGGTATGGCCAAAAATGGCCATTTTTCAGCTTTTTGACAAAAGTAGGGTATTTTGCAGGCCTGATCGCAATATGCACAGAGCAGCAATATGCTGTCCTTCTCAAATTCCACCACCAAGGGTCCAAGCTTCGCATTGGTGGCGTTAACTCATTCCCCACCACACTGGCAACCTGAGAAATTGATGAAAAACTGCATTTTCAGATGCATTTCTACACCAGTATGCTCCCACAGTGCAGTCAAGCAGACAAAAGTAGAGGACCCTTCCCTAGTTGTATGTGTAGACTTCAAAAATGGATGTGGCTTTTCCGTTTTCCCACGATTAAGGCCTGATAAACCCGATGTTTTACTCAGCCGATCATGAAAATGGCATAAAATCGGGTATATTAGGCCTTAAAAGTGGAAGAATTTAAAAATTATAGTCATTTTTGAAATCTACACATAAAACTAGGGTAGGGTACTCTAATTTTCTCTGCTTGATGCACTGAGGGAGCATGCTGAAGTAGAAATGCATCTGAAAAGGCAGTTTTTCATCAATTTTCTCAGGTTGCCAGTGTGGTGGAATGAGTTAACGCCATCAATGCGAAGCTTGGAGCCTTGATGGTGGAATTTGAGAAGGACAGCATTTGCTGCTCTGTGCATATTGCGATCAGGCCTGCAAAATACCCTACTTTTGTCAAAAAGCTGAAAAATGGCCATTTTGGCCATACCAGTTGGGGATGGGTTAACGGTGACATCACCATTGAAAAGATCGAAGAAAGTTGAGGTATATGTATTATTGGAGCTTGGCTTGATTTGGCTTCTATGGCATGCCAACTTGATGAAAAGAGCAATTCAGTACTGAAGCCCTGTTTCTCCGCCTCGCCACGTGGGGGGTGAAGTTCAACTCTCGAGCGTAGAGGGGACTTTACCCAATCTCACTACCCAACTCACTACCCACTACCCAATCTCACTACCCACTACCCACTACCCACTACCCAGAAACATCAGGAACGTTTCCTTCCGATCCGAACAAAAATCAAAATTAAATCCTAGATTTTACTTAATTCCTAAACCTCGCCACCACCCGCGCTATAAAATTATGCGTCTTTCTCAAGTTCATGCTTTTCGCCGTATACAAGAAATACGAAATCATACAATAACGTTGTTTGTTGGAAGTTCCTGTTTTATTTTTTATTACAATAAAGTACGAAACGAACACGGACAACCATTTTGACATAAAAATAAATTTCCAAAATTTTTCCAATTCCATAACAACCAGCGTGTCGGTTAGCACGAAAACAACACAGGATGATAATATTTTTGTTTGCAGGCAGAGTTGTCGAATATGTTATCTCCGGAGTATTCTTTATTGACACAATAACGGAGTTACTATATTTTATATAGAGTTTCTACTAATAATAAACCGAACACTTTTTCCGTGCATGTAACTCTGGAACCACACGTTTAATTTTTTTATTCGGTTTTTTGTATTTATTAGCCAAGGCTTCAACTTAGATGTGTACAAAAAATTTTAGCTTCGTAGGGCCCAGTGGAAGGTGTTTAAACACCTTTCTTCTACAAGACGGTCAAAAACGAGAGGATTTTTACGAACTGGTAATACCGATTGAGGGGTAATTCTTTTGCGTGGGTCATAGATAAAATTATTCTCGTAATGAAGAAAGATATCCCAAAATGCTAGGAAATGTGTATCTTATGCATTATCCCCAGTGCCGCCATAGCAAACGCATGGAACAGGGTATTCTTGAAAAATTAAGACCGAAATTTTTCTCCATTCTGAAGAAAAACGTCGATTTTGAGCTTCGAGATTCAAACCGTCGCAACTTCCGAAGTATGTGGAGAAAAATAGTTGAAATTTTGTACACATCTAAGTTGAAGCCTTGGCTAGAAATGAAAAAACCGACATGAAAATCTAACGGTGTGGCTCAAGGAGTTACATGCACGGAAAAGTGTTCGGTTTATTATGAGACACTCTGTAGAAAAAGAGTTATGCATGCGAGCCCAAGGACTCCTTCATTTCGTACAGTACACGACACAAACAGTATGTGGTTCGAGCGGCTGGGAGAAAAAGGAAAGCCACTCATTCATTGCTTCACAAGTCACAGGTTTACACTGGCGAAGTATAATTAGCTAAGAAAAATTGAGAAAAATAGTAAAGCCCTAGCAGCGTGGCGGTACTGACATCATCACACAAACGTACTACTTTACTTTCAAAAATAAATACAAACATTCACCAATACAACCAACATAATTTATTTGTAGACACAGACACCATATAGAAGGGTCTCTCATAAAATAACTCACAACCGTACCGTAAGGACTCTACAAAAATTTTTTAGGCCAAGAAAATGAGATCCTTTTAACCGAGATAATTTATTTTGGGGCAAGAAAAAAGTCAGAAACGTCTATTGATTCATTAGCGTTTTACACTAACTAATTTGCACAATCCTAGCAAAAAATATACAATGTCAGTATAGAAAGATACTTAACTTCTTCAGACAGCTGCAAAAAGTCTGGTGCCAACTATTTTGATTTTGGTCAGAGCACTGGTATAATTTGTAAAACCAAACGTGCCAACAAAAGCTACACCCACCCCGCCCCTTCTGCGCCCCTCCGCGAAAAGTCATATGACTGTCATTCGTGGAATGATCTCTTGCTTTCAGTAGGATCCATGATTAAAGCACTGGGCGGTGGGGGCTCCGATGGTGGACCCAGGGTGGTGCATGCCTCCCATCTGAGATGGCCAGGGCGTATGCGTCATAAGCGAAATTTGCGGTTTTATACGGCGTGTCGTATTGGGAGAGAATGGGCCAGTGCCGTGCTGAGGCATGAGGGGAAGACTGGGGCCTCCTGGCCAGGACTGGTGACTGCTCGGCCCTCATGCGGCTGGTGCATGGAAGTCAGCAGACCGCTCCGCCGGCGGGCCTACCTGATGGGGTCGGGCACACTGGCTGAAGCGATGGTGGTGCGAGGGCATAGGCCTGCCGGGCCTGAACAACTCGGCCCCCTCCGCCGCCTTCGACACACTAGGCCTCCGTGAGCGGGAGAGAACCCGGTGGCGTTCCGATGCCCATCTCCGCCGCCGTCTATGGGAGAGCCTGCGCCTGCAGGGAGGGCGGGGCGGCGGGCTGGGAGGGCGGGATGAGGAGAGGTGTGGGGGCGGTGGCGGAATGGCGGGGGGGGGGCGGAGGGTTAAGCGAGCCGCCGGCGACGGGGTTTCCCTGGCGCGCCCGCTAGGGGGGGCGGGGGGTCGGGAAAAACTAAAAAAGAGGTAATGCCAAACCCCGCAAACAAAAACTGAAATAATACGAAAAAAAAGAAAAGAAAAAAAAAAGGAAATTCAAAACTCCCTTTCCTAATTCAGTATACGTTTGCTTTTTGATTTCGGACGGGCTTAGAACTATCATTTCCTGATAAAGACCTCGGTGTCTCGGGATGCTGCTGTCGCTTTTTGCTCGTTGTGCCACTAAACTGTTGTGCGTGCATCTGTACTAATGACTTACTCATTGCTTACCTTCCAGAAGCTCAGAAAAAAAAAGAAAAGGTTGAAGGAAGAAAGAAGGAGACCATCTAGAAGGCTTGAAAAAGAGATGTGTCAAATTCAAAAATCCGTTCAATAATATCCTTGGTAAAGAAAGCAAAAGCGCTGCTAATTCCCTCTGAACCCCAGAAAAGAGCCCTACTCGGACCCTTCGGTGGGGTGCGGGGGGAGAGTTTGAACTCCCTAATCACATTCATCTAGCACTGGAAGATCTTGGGTGCAGAAGAACGAGAGGAGGGGAAAACAAGGACGAGATAAAAAATACAAAACTCCAAAAGAAACGTAGGTTTCTCCATTTCTTAGTGAGTGAAGTGAACAAATGGTCAAGCTTCCTTGACGTATATGTATACTAAGTAACTCAGCGCATGAAAAGTTAGGAAGTAAAGCTAAGAGGAAGAACCGCCCCTCGCCTCGTTCGGGCGCCCACTTTGACCGCATACGCGCCATGAGAACCTAGGAAGCAACTTTGGCTGTATCGTTAGCCTTGGCTATAAAAAAACCGCGTTTAAAAACGCTCAGTGGGAGAATAACACAAACATCCGGCGAGTATATATGAAACACCCTGTAATTGTTGGCATAATAGGTGCCTGCATAGGCATTTGCGATTGCATGTACCAACTAACGTAGAGGTACTATGTAATGTGGATAATGCGTGGTGTTGATTACTAGGTAAGCGTAGGGGTGCGAAAGATGGTCTAAAAGAGAAATCTGGGGTACTGTAGTCCGCCTGTTTGGTTGAGAGTTGGTGAATGTTGTTTGCGGCGGGTGTTTTTGACCTCTCTGTCCTTTGTCCTATGCGGGTGAAGAAAACCAGAAAGAGGTTAACCTGCGAAGGGGCTCGCGTCAAACCGAAACTGTAGTACCTTTTGATTCTCTGTTTGTTTAATATAAAGAGGGGATCTGTGTTTTTAATTGACTGCTTGGGGTGCGATCCTACAGTTTTATTGCCGTGGCTCGGCGGAAAACGTTTTTCTGCCGCCGCTTGTTGTTTCTGTCTATTCGTTTCTGTCTGTCCTACTACTTCAAACTAAGTACATGCACAGGCATGGCACATGCCTGTGTGTGTGACACTCTCGTGGGAAACACGCGCATGAATCACATAGCCACGTACATACATACCATACACGTGGTGTATGCGCCGTATAGTGTGTATGTAGTACACATGCATGTACACCCCACCTACATAACATAGATGTACGGACAAGAAAGAGAAGAGAAGAATTGTTTCCAGTCCTTTAGTCTCCTCTTCCGCTGGAGGGGGGGGGCACTTCCTCTGTCCCATGGCCTACCGTATCCTTCCTTCTCCTTCTTCCTGGGACAAATGCCCTCCCGAGGCCCGAAACCCAGATTCAACCACGGTGAGAGAGGAAGGGGGAGGAGTTGCCTGCGATCCGATTCGTGCTGCCTCTACCTACATGTACTTCCTGCCTACATGCCGATGGGGGTTGGCAGGGTAGTTCGGGGTTTTTGGAGATGCAGAGTTGGAAAGGAAGACCGAAGAGGCCGCATTTTTTAAAATTAAAATGACGGTCTGCGATGAGCCTTGAGCTCCTTTGAAAGCTTGAGCTGGCGAAGTTCCCTTCCGCCGAGAACCACTGGGTTTACCCCGTCTCACCCTTTCTACGAAAGAGTGGGCCTTTTCTTCGGCAGATCCTTTCGCTCACGGCAATGCGTAGGTACCTATACTGTTTCTCTTGCCACCCCGAAAGACACGATTCTCTTCCAGTGCTAGATGAATAGAGTTGTCATCTTAAGGGGAGTCTATCAAACGTATTCTTCTCACCCTTTCGTGAATCTCGCTCACTCTTTTACCGGGAAGGCCCACCATGACTGCTGTTTCCGTCCACTTCCACTTCGTTTTCGTCTCCCACCTGCGTCGCGTATCCGTAAAAAGCAGGTTGTAGTGTAGCACCCAAAAACACCAGTGGGAATCCCTGACAGACGCATGCATGCACTTGCAATGGGAACATGCGAGTTTTTCACGGACAAACCGAAAAGGAAGTTGGAAGCCGGAACAACGCAGAGCATGAAATAAGAGGGAACTGCGTGGTCATATGCTGAGTCGCATGAGGGATATGGGTGATCAAGTCAGGGGTGACACATTAGGACAGCGGCAAAGCCTTTTGTGGAACGTTTATCACTGGATATTGAACCAAGGATATTGATTGAACGGATTTTTGGGGAATTTGCAAGCATGCATAGAGCCTATTTTTGGCGAAAAGCGCTTGGGCTCTTCTGGGCAGATGAAGATGTTATCTCGCGCTTGGACTGATGTTATCGTTTGTTCTTCTTTCTTTGTATTCGGCATGCGTATTGTATCAAGGGCAATCACGTCAGAAACAATCACCAACTTTTCTCTGCGATACCGATGCGATCATGATTGATTGTTGACACTTCTGAGACTTCCTTGGTATGGCAAGGGTATAAGCAATGAGTGAGATGACAATGTGCATTAGTACTATGCATGCACGCACATACTACATACGTACACGTTGCAGTGGACGTATCAACAAGCGAGCAAAAAGCCGAACATGACAGCCGGATCACAGAGAACATGTCCGTAAAGGTGATTTAGTATGGAAAGGATAAAGTTCTAAAGCTCGCGGTGCCGAAATCAAAAAATGCAATACGTAATATTCGTGAATTAGGAATAACATATGGAGAGAGTTCTTTGTATAATATTTCCTCTCTCTTTTCTTTTCTCCTTTTTCTCAATTTTTCTTTCTACTTCGTCATTTATATTATACAAAGAACTCTCTCCATATGTTATTCCTAATTCACGAATATTACGTATTGCATTTTTTGATTTCGACACCGCGAGCTTTAGAACTTTATCAACATTTCCATGACTAAATCGACCTCGGTTACCGGACGTATGTTTTGATGGTAGTCCATCGAATTTTTGCTGCGCCCATACCTGTGCATGTGAGTGTGTACTGTGTTGTATTCGTACATGCATGCACGGCACCTTAGTTTGTTCTTTTGGCCCTTGGCACATTGGGCAACGTATGTATTGTACATACGCGCTCCGTACGTACGTACGTATTTGTCTGTCTGTTTTGTTTTTATCGTGCATACACTCGCACTGTCCAGCTACTATTATGTAAGAAGACATTGTATAGGTACTTTACATAGATCCATGTTTACCACAACCACAACACGTATGCTCTGATGCTGCGTATGTTTCAGGTGAAAATATGGTTTCAAAATCGGCGAAGCAAATACAAGAAGTGCATCAAGGCGGCGCACCATACGCAGCCCGGCGCTCCCGGCACCAACATCGGGTCCGCCAACGGATCTCAGAGCGACGGCGGCGCCAGGGAAACCCCGTCGCCGGGCGGCTCGCTTAACCCTCCGCCCACCACCCCGCCATTAACCGCCACCGCCACCGACACCTCATCCAGTCATCCCGCGGGCCTCAGCAGCCAGCCAACGCCGCCCAACGCCACTCCGCTGCACGGCGCAGGCTCTCCCATAGACGGCGGCGGAGATAGGGGCATCGGAACGCCACCGGGGTTCATCTCCCGCAGTCACGGAGGCCTAGTAGTGTCGAATGGCGGCGGAGGGGGCCTGAGTTGTTCAGGCCCGGCAGGCCTAATGCCCTCGCACCACCATCAGCTTCAGCCAGTGATGCCGTCGGACGCTCACCATCAGGTAGGCCCGCACGGCGGAGATTTCGGTCTGCTGACTTCCATGCACCAGCCGCATGCAGGGAGCCAGAGCAGTCACCAGTCCTGGCCAGGAGGCCCCAGTCTTCCCCTCATGCCTCAGCACATGGGCATGCTGGCCCCCCTGGATTCGTCTGCGGCCAAATACGACACGCCGGATATAAAACCGCAAATTTCGGCTTATGACGCATACGCGGCGGCTGCGTACGGCCATCCTCAGATGGGAGGCATGCACCACCCTGGGTCCACCGGCGGATACGGAGCCCCACCACCACCCATGTGCTTTAATCATGGATCCTACTGAAAAAGCCAAGAAATCATTCCACGAATGACAGTCTATGACTTTTCGCGGAGGGCGCAAAGAAAGGGGCGAGGGTGATGCGAAAGTGTAGCTTGCTGTTGGCAACGTTTGGTTTTACAAAGTTATGACCAGTGCTCTGACCAAAATCAAAATGAGTATGGCACCAGACTTTTTGCAGCTGTCTGAAGAAGTTACAGTATCGGTTTCTATACTGACATTGTATATTTTTTGCTAGGATTGTGGCAAATCTAGTTAGTGTAAAACGCAAATGAATCAATAGACGGTTTCTGACTTTTTTCTTGCCCCAAAATAAATTATCTCGGTTAAAAGGATCTCATTGTTCTTGCCCTGAAAAGAAAATTTTTTGTAGGAGTTGCCTGTACGGTACGGTTGTGAGTTATTTTATGAGAGACCAGCTTCTGAACTATGGTGTGGTGTCTGTGTGTAGAGCAATAAATTTATGTTGGTTGTATTGGTGAATGTTTGTATTTATTTTGAAGTAAAGTAGACGTTTGTGTGATGATGTCAGACCGCCACGCTGCTAGGGCTTTACTATTTTTCTCAATTTTTCTTAGCTAATTATACTTCGCCAGTGTAAACCTGTGACTTGTGAAGCAATGAATGAGTGGCTTTCCTTTTTTCCCAGCCGCTTGAACCACATACTGTTTGTGTCGTGTACTGTACGAAATGAAGGAGTCCTTGGGCTCGCATGCATACCCTATTTCTACAGAGTGTCTCAAAATAAACCGAACACTTGTCCGTGCATGTAACTCTGGAACCACACGTTAGATTTTCATGCGGTTTTTTGTATTTAGTAGCCAAGGCTTCAACTTAGATGTGTACAAAATTTCAACTATTTTCTCCACATACTTCGGAAGTTGCGACGGTTTGAATCTCGAAGCTCAAAATCGACGTTTTTCTTCAGTATGGAGAAAAATTTCGGTCTTAATTTTTCAAGATACCCTGTTCCATGCGTTTGCTATGGTGGCACTGGGGATAATGCATAAGATACACATTTCCTAGCATTTTGGGACCTCTTTTTACATTACGAGACTAATTTTATCTTGGACCCATGCATAAAAGACCCCTAAATCGGCATTACCAGTTCGAAAAACCCTCGTTTTTGACCGCCGGAGAAAGAAGGTGTTTGAGCACCTTCCACTGGGCCTACGAAGCTAAAATTTTGCACACATCTAAGTTGAAGCCTTGGCTAATAAATACAAAAAACCGAATAAAAATCTAACGTGTGGTTCCAGAGTTACATGCACGGAAAAGTGTTCGGTTTATTATGAGACACCCTGTATATAAAATACAGTAACTCCGTTATTGTGTCAATAAAGAATACTCCGGACAGAACATATTCGACAACTCTGCCTGCAAACAAAAATATTATCATCCTGTGTTGTTTTCGTGCTAAGCGACACGCTGGTTGTTATGGAATTGGAAAAATTTTGGAAATTTATTTTATGTCAAAATGGTTGTCCGTGTTCGTTTCGTACTTTATTGTAATAAAAAATAAAACAGGAACTTCCAACAAACAACGTTATTGTATGATTTGTATTTCTTGTATACGGCGAAAAGCATGCACTTGAGAAAGACGCATAATTTTATAGCGCGGGTGGTTGCGAGGTTTAGGAATTACGTAAAATCTAGGATTTAATTTTGATTTTTGTTCGGATCGGAAGGAAACGTTCCTGATGTTTCTGGGTAGTGGGTAGTGGGTAGTGGGTAGTGAGATTGGGTAGTGGGTAGTGAGTTGGGTAGTGAGATTGGGTAAAGTCCCCTCTACGCTCGAGAGTTGAACTTCACCCCCCACGTGGCGAGGCGGAGAAACAGGGCTTCAGTACTGAATTATTCTTTTCATCAAGTTGGCATGCCATAGAAGCCAAATCAAGCCAAGCTCCAATAATACATATACCTCAACTTTCTTCGATCTTTTCAATGGTGATGTCACCGTTAACCCATCCCCAACTGGTATGGCCAAAATGGCCATTTTTCAGCTTTTTGACAAAAGTAGGGTATTTTGCAGGCCTGATCGCAAATATGCACAGAGCAGCAAAATGCTGTCCTTCTCAAATTCCACCATCAAGGGTCCAAGCTTCGCATTGATGGCGTTAACTCATTTCCCCACCACACTGGCAACCTGAGAAATTGATGAAAAACTGCCTTTTCAGATGCATTTCTACTTCAGTTGCTCTCCATGCAGTCAAACAAGAAAAAATTAGAGTACCCTACCCTAGTTTTATGTGTAGATTTCAAAAATGACCATAATTTTTAAATTCTTCCCACTTTTAAGGCCTAATATACCCAATTTTATGCCATTTTCATGATCGGCTGAGTAAAAAATCGGGTTTATCAGGCCTTAAACGTGGGAAAACGGAAAAGCCACATCCATTTTTGAAATCTACACATAAAACTAGGGAAGGGTACTCTAATTTCTCTGCTTGCGCACTGGGGAAGGATACTGGGGTAAAAATGCATCTGAAAATGCAGTTTTTCATCAATTCTCAGGTGCCAGTGGGTGGGAAGAGTTAACGCCACCAATGCGAAGCTTGGACCCTGGTGGTGGAATTTGAGAAGGACAGCATATTGCTGCTCTGTGCATATTGCGATCAGGCTGCAAAATACCCTACTTTGTCAAAAAGCTGAAAAATGGCCATGTTTGGCCATACCAGTTGGGATGGTTAATGGGTGACGCGTCACCATTGAAAAAGATCAAAGAAAGTTGAGGTATATGTATTATGGAGCTTGGCTTATTTGGCTTCGATGGCATGCCAACGTGAGGAAATGAATAATTCAGTACTCAAGCCCTGTTTCTCTCGCCTCGCCGCATGGGGGGCGAAGTTAAAGTTGAGCGTAGAGGGGACTTTAGTGGGTAGTGAGGTTGGGTAGTGGATTTTCGGCTATAACGAAGCTACGCCAAGCTGGGTAGTGGCCTGGCTGCGTCTATTTTACGCAGTGGGTTGTGAGCTGGGTAGTGGCCTGGCTACGTCTATATTACTCATTGGGTGGTGAGCTAGGTAGTGGCCTGGCTACGTCTATATTACTCATTGGGTAGAGAGCTGGGTAGTGAGTTGATAGTGACCACAGTGGGTAGTGACCTGGGTAGTGGCCTGGCTATGTCTATATTACTCATTGGGTAGTGAGCTGGGTAGTGAGCTGGGTAGTGAGTTGGGAGTGACCACGGTGGGTAGTGAGATGGGTAGTGGCCTGGCTACGACTATATTAGTCATAGGGTAGTGAGCGGGGTAGTGACCACCGTGGGAAGTGACCTGGGTAGTGGCCTGGCTACATCTATATCTCATTGGGTAGTGAGCTGGGTAGTGGCCTGGCTTCGACTATTTTACTCGTTGGGTAGTGAACTGGGTAGTGGCCTGGCTATGTCTATATTACTCATTGGGTAGTGAGCTGCTACCCAGCTCACTACCCAGCTCACTACCCAATGAGTAATATAGACATAGCCAGGCCACTACCCAGGTCAGTACCCAATGAGTAATATAGACGTAGCCAGGCCACTACCCAGGTCACTACCCACTGTGGTCACTCCCAACTCACTACCCAGCTCACTACCCAATGAGTAATATAGATGTAGCCAGGCCACTACCCGGCTCACTACCCAATGTGGTCATTACCAACTCACTACCCAGCTCACTACCCACTGTGGTCATTACCAACTCACTACCCAGCTCACTACCCACTATGGTCACTCCCAACTCACTACCCAGCTCACTACCCAGCTCACTACCCAGCTCACTACCCAACGAGTAATATAGACATAGCCAGGCCACTACCTAGCTCTATTTCGGCTGTATTTTCGGCTGTATCACTACCTAGCTCACTACCCAATGAGTAATATAGACGTAGTCAGGCCACTACCCAGCTCACAACCCACTGCGTAAAATAGACGCAGCCAGGCCACTACCCAGCTCGGCGTAGCTTCGTTATAGCCGAAAATCCACTACCCAACCTCACTACCCACTACCCAATCTCACTACCCAGCTCACTACCCACTACCCAATCTCACTACCCACTACCCACTACCCACTACCCAGAAACATCAGGAACGTCGGAAGGAAGATGACAATTACTGATCGTCGATAAGCGACTGATTTGGCTCAATTTCGGCGCTCAAGAAAATGGGAAAAATAAAGAAACCGGTACACTGCATATTCCAATGCATATGTGCTCCTATTTTTTGTTTGTGCAAAACAAGCGGGCAGACCGTGATATTTTTTGTTTTTCATTTCAGTACGAATCGGGAGCCGCGACGAATTACATCTCCCGAAAGCAGGCATTGACCAAGCTGCAACTGTCTTTGAAGGACTTTCGGTATGTATCATGGCGCGTTCACCAGACGTCCGTACGGACGTACGTCCGACGTATCTAGAAGTACATGAATTAACGTGCACTCCTAAACTGTCCGACGTATCTAGGAGTACATGGTTCATGGTACTCCTAGATACACGTCCGTACGTCCGTCTGGTGAACGCGCCATCAAATTGCCTGTGCAAAGTAGTTCTTGATCTTAGGGCGCCCTTGACTGCATGTATGCGCATGGTGTTTTCTGCGGGGCAGTCAGGGTAACCAACCATGCTTTTCAATGTTGTGATGTCTACCTCTTGTGTTGCAGACGCCTGTGTATTCTGAAAGGCATCTACCCGCATGAGCCGAAGCATAAGAAGAAGGTGAACAAAGGCAGTACGGAGATAAAGACCTGGTACTATGCGAAGGATATCCGATTTCTGGCTCACGAGCCTATCATCTCGAAATTTCGGGAGTACAAGGTACAGTACGTATGTAGGCTATGTATAACAATACCGTATTTACCCATGCATAGCCCCCCCCCCCCCCCTATGCATAGCCCCATATGTACTGTACAGTACTGTACAGTACCTGAACTTACCTACATAAGCTGGTCATAAGGTACCCATAGCCACTCCCACACCAAGCTAAGATACCTATAAGCCTGCTTGGGGGTGTATTGTACTAGAATAACCCTGTTTTAACCTCAATTATGCCCTAAAACATGTGCTTTTGACCTAAAAAATATGCCTCTGCGCACCTCTCAAAAACATAAAAAATGCCCCATGCATACCCCCCCCCCCCTATGCATACCCCCATATGGGACCTCTCAATTTTTGCATACCCCCATGGGGCTATGCACCGGTAAATACGGTATGTAGCTGGTCCTATGCTAGCTATAGCTACTCCTACACCATGCTGCTATGCCTGTGCTTAGCTGAGCATGTCTTGTACTAGAATAACCCTGTTTTAACCGCGATTATGCCCTAAAACACATACTTTTGACCTCAAAAACATGCCTCTACACACCTCTCATAAACATAAATTTTGTCCTATGTATATCCCCACCCATTGTATATTCCCCCTAGTGTATAACCCCCCATTGGACCTCTCAATTTTTGTATACCCCCATGGGGCTATACACCCAAAAATACGGTACTACTAAGCTTCCAAATGTCCCCAATAAGGGCTTACCACATTGGGCCAATATTTGAGCGAAATAGGTAACCTATTAGAGTTGCCAGTCAAAATCGCCCAGGAGAAGCGAAGCTAAGCATCGTGTAAATTTGAATATTTTGTTCGGCAAGGCCTACGCGTTCATAGTTTATACCAGCCGATGCATGAGAGAGTGGCGAATCGGCGGGACCCGGTTTTTTCTACTTTTCAAAAATTTTGTCACGAATATAGGTAATCAACCCTCCTGATTACGAATATGAACTTGGTTTTTCGATTTGACCACGTTTAACCCGAGAAACGAGCTCATTTAGGCAGGGTGGTCAGGGGAAAGGCGGAAAATCGAGGATGATCAAATCGACGTTACATATAGGCGTCCCAAAGCTCAGCCAACAGGGCTATTAGAGCAAACCCTATAGCATCTTACTCGGCTTGATTTGCTCTTTTCAATGGTGTACTCGCCGACCGCTTAACCCTTACCGTTGGCGAGTTATGAGCAGAAACGCGCAAAATTAGCAACACTGCAAAAACCAGGCAAAATTTCGAAAATCGACCATTGCTCCCCTGATTTTGACCTGACAGATCGGAAACCTATCTCATGTTGTAGCGCTTGAAATTCTAAACAAGATAGGCTATGTCTCCACTCTCCCCGCCTGTGCGCAACGGGTTAAATATTGCCCCAAAGTTGGACCAAAAGCTCAAAAAATCGAGTTTCAGTGCTAAAATTGCACTTACGTTGCCAGTCGCAGCTTACCAGGCAGTAGGGCTAGGATAACAACGAAGACACCACCAAGTGCAGCTCGAAATGCGCTTTTCAACGGTGGTCTTCCGGTCCGCTTAACCCCTACCGTTGTTGAGTTACTAGTGGGGAAAGGCAAGATTGGCAATATCACGGACACCAGGCAAAATTTCAAATTATCGCCTGTAGCTCAGGCGCTATTAAAGTGACAGAACTTAAACCTGTCTCATATTGTAGCGCTTGAAATTCTGAACAAGATAGGCCATGCCTCCGATCTCTGCGCCTGTGCGCAATGGGTTAAATATTGCCCCAAAGTTGTGCAAAAAGGGTCAAAAAACGAGCTTCAGTACTGAAGCTGCACTTACATTGTCAGCTGCAGCTGCCCAGGCAATAGGACTAGGAAAATTTCAGAGACACTCCCTAGTGCAGCTTCAAATGCGCTTTTCAATGGTGATCTTCCGGTCCGCTTAACCCCTACCATTGGTGAGTTATGAGTGGAGAAAGGCAAAATTTGCAATATCCTGGACACCAGGAAAAATCTTGAATATCGCCTGTAGCTCATGTGCTGTTAAAGGGACAGATCTTAAATCTGTCTCAAATTGTAGCGCTTGAAATTCTGAACAAGATAGGTTATGCATTCGATCTCTCCGCTTGTGCGCAATGGACTAAATATTGCCCCAAACTGGACAATAGGTTACAAAATCGACGTTCAGTACTGATGCTGCATGCAACATGCGTGCATAAGATGCAGCTGCCCACGGAGTTGGGCTAGAAAAAAAACAAACATACTCCCAAGTACAGTTTGAAACGCGCTTTTTAATGGTGGTCTTCTTTTCCACTTAACCTCTACTGTTGGCGAGTTTTTATAGGTAAAAGGTAAAATTTTGAAATCACGGACACCAGGCAAAATTGTGAATATCGCTGGTAACTCATGCGCTATTACAAGGGCAGATGAGAAACCTGTCTCAATTTGTAGCGCTTGAAATTCTAAACAAGATAGGCTATGTTTGCAGTTTTGTTCATAAGAAAACC
>JASAMW010005507.1:0-27988 GCA_030247985.1 Epsilonema sp. ZAB3_2 | reverse complement strand
TTTGACCTTCTTCAGGCACTGAATAATCTTTCCAGGCATGGCACCAATGTACGTTCGCCTTTACACACCAACAGAATTCGTCACATCACATTGAGCAACATGAATCTACTCCGTACAGTTGGCATCCGTTGCGTACAACCAACGTCAACCGACATATGGGAGAGGTGCGAAACCGTTGTCAACCGAAATATGGAAGTGCGTATACCATGATAACGGGGTTGCGCAACTTCCACGTGTCGGTTGAGCAGTTAAGAGAAGATTTGGTAGGTAGGTAATTTAGTAGCGTAATGCCACCTTTTATGCTCACCTATGCCCTTTGATTTCAGCCACATCCGTCATCCCACCAACACTGAATCTGAAGTACTGCAACAAAGCCAACACGTACTACTGCTGTGAAGCTTTCCAAACACCGTACATTCCGTACTTCTCTGTTGAGGGCCTTAGCGATTGAGCGGACGATGCTGGTTTTGCCGACTCCCGGCGGTCCGTGGAAGCAGAGTATGCGACCTTGAACTGTGCCTTTCTGCTTCCCCACGGCTATGAACTCCAGTATGCGATCTTTCACATCCTGCATTCCGTAATGGTCTTGGTCGAGTATTTCGCGTGCTCGACATATGTCCCAGTTCTCATCTGTCGCTATGCCCCAGTGGATGCTCGTCAACCAATCCAGGTAATTGCGCGTCACACTGAAAGAAAGAGGCATGCACTGTAAAACAAAACACATATTCGTAGCTTGGGTAATGCAAGTAATTACAGTACGTAACATACTGATATTATTATAGAACGTCATGTAGTGTTGGCTACTTGAACTCGCTGGAGTGTTGGTCCAAGAAGCTGAGCTTCTTCAGCTCCTCGTCTATCACATCCATCACATGCTGGGGCACTGTCAACTTCTACACATATCAGAAATATACAATACGTATGTACGCCACTAACATCTATTCCGTCGGAAATGGCGACCCTTTCCCCACCTCGAGCCTTTGTCTGAACTTTTCCGACACAGCGTCTTTGTCATCCTTCTCTAGTCCCAGCTCTTTCTTGATCGCTTTCAACTGCTCCTGCAGCATAAACTGACGATGAGACTGCTTCACCTTCTCCTCAACCTAAACATAACTTCCACTGACTCCCATTGCTAAAGAGACATGTGTGACTGTGGTGCGTGGAAAAGGCGCAGCCACCTGTTGTCCGATTTTGCTTTGCAGTCTGCTCCATTGCAGCTCCTTCTTCAGTATTGCCAATGCCTTCATCAGCTTCTCCCTTATCTGAAAGCACAACCTAGACTAGATAATATGACAGTTAATTTTATGCCTTCAACGAGGAAAAAAACCTGATACGTACATTAGTTTCTTCCAGCAAAGCCTGGAGTTCGGGTGACTCAGACGTGGACAGAGCACCAGCTGAAAATGAAAACAAGTTGACATACGGGGACGTCAAAAATGATAGTGTTACGAACAGGACACGGATAATGTACAGCACAAGCACACAACTAACCCAAATCAGCGAGAAACTTAGGATTATCCGCCACTTGTCTCTGTGGATGTATCATAGAGGCGAGTGAGTCACGATACAGAGGATTCAGCGCTACCAGCTCCCGAATAGTCGACACAACCTCCGCTGTCATCGCCTCAACACAGCACAATGTATACATAAGCTACACATAGTACATGCACAGACAGGGGTTTCTTCAGCCTTTCCTTATACCAAAAATATATAATCCCTGTATAGAGAAGAATGGCCTACGTAGTGAAAAGAAACGAAGCAATCCCTGACTCGTTTTGGCCCCAAAAAATTGGATCCCAATTTATTGGATATCCAATTTATTGGATATTATGAAACTTATTTATTGGATATCCAATTTTTTGGATATCCAATTTATTGGATATGGATTCCCCAATAAAATAGTTTTGTAATGTCCAATAAATTGGATATCCAAAAAATTGGATATCGAATAAATAGGACATAATAATCGATAGAAATGATGAAAATATTGTTGACGCTGGCTACGGCTGCGGAACCAAGGAGGACGCAAGCTGAATTCTGCTCCAAATTTCGACAAGGAAGCACGCCGACAAGCAAGGAAGATCGTTTTTACGAGCTGCTTCGAGTTTTGTTTGTTTGTGTGGATGGCGTGCTATCGATTATTATGTCCTATTTATTGGATATCCAATTTATTGGATATTACGAAACCATTTTATTGGGGAATCCATATCCAATAAATTGGATATCCAAAAAATTGGATATCCAATAAATAGGTTTCGTAATATCCAATAAATTGGATGATCCAATTTTTTGGGGCCAAAACGAGTCAGGGATTGCTTCGTTTCTTTTCACTACGTAGGCCATTCTTCTCTATACAGGGATTTTAAATATATTTTTGCTTATACCTTGATTTCATCGGTAAAGGTGTAGGATTCGTCCTCCAAGTTTTCTGTTTCTACCATCAACACTTTGTCAGCAGGAAGCACGTGTACGGTAGACTCGTCAAGTTGTTGAGTAGGAGACTCCACCACCGTCGGTGTCATTCTGCGTTGACGCCTCTCGTTCACCTTACCCACCTCTGAAACCCGCCTCATTCCCCGTCTAGCGCAGTCCGCCGCCATGACAGATTTCACGGAATAAGCGCATACTTCAGCTACCGTATTTACCGGTGCATAGCCCCCCCCCCCAATGCATAGTCCCCCCAATGCAAAGCCCCACATAGGACCTCTCCATGTTTGAATATGGGGCTATATGTACCGGTAAATAAGGTAGTAGCTAGCTAGCTAGGTTACAGTACTTATGAAAGAGCGCGTTTCGGCGGGTTCCAGCTCAGCCACACCACTGGCCAATCCCTGTACACGTATACGCCGATATCCAGTCAACAGCAGTCGAACACGATCCCCGAAATCCTGCATCTCCACTATCTGAGCAAAGGTACCAGTGTCGTATATCTCCTCCAGATTATTCACAACTTCTTTGGTGTTCCTATCAAACAATCACCAACAACCAATATATTTTTGATAATAGGTATGACTGTGTATATAGCACGCAGCAGAATGTTTTCAGAAAAATGTAGCTCGAATCAACTGGCTTACGTATCCTCTTTCTTCATGAAGACACCAACATAGGGTTTTTGCATCTTCACTTTCCGCCTCAGCAACTCCATCAGCTCTGGTTCACGTAACTAAAAATCAACGCAAAACCGCGTTTAGATTAGCGACATATGTCCGAAGTACGTTGGTTGGACGTAAGAGTACGTCCGAAAAAGCATGGACAGCCACAGACTTTTTCGAGCATACGTTCAACGTTGGTCGCTCGAGCACATTTCCTTCTAATGTGAACGAGCCAATAGAACCAAGTCTGTGAGTCCGTAATTTTTCCCACAGTAGCATGCCATACAAACAAGCATCGTAGAGCAGACGTGCGGCTTACATCAACGATCTTGACAAATCTGGGGAAAAGCGGATTGCGATTGATGGCCACTACTGGAACGAAGGGAAAGAATTCTGGCACCGTGAGCGGAGCCAGCTGAACTTGCATCACTTGAGGCGGAGAGTCGCCGGATGATTCGTCGCCTCCATTACTGCTTCCACTCGCACTGCTACTGTCACTGGACATACAGCGACGACTGATGTGGTGCGCAGACAGAAGACAAGAGCGACGCTGCTGCAGCACCAGAAGAGCACGCATCCTCCGCCATTCCTCACACAACGAGGAAGGCGCGCACTTCTTCTGACAGCAGGAGCGAGCCGCACTCCAAAGAACAGTACTCATGCGACCCTGGCCCTGACGACCAATCAAAACCGCCTCTAGCACTTGGTGAGCTCTGCTGCGCAGCATCATGTCGTGCGTAGAGCTGAAACAACACTGCCATTCAGTCCTTTGCATCGCTACAGCAGCACGTACGTACTCCAATTGTACAGGGTGTCTTTTTTCTCTGATACGATTTTGACTGCCAATTTCAACAGGTTATCCTGCACCGATTCTGCTCAAATTTTGCCCACATATTCCCGAGCGTTTACCATTTACTTGGTAAAAATTTCGAGGTGAAATGCTATATTGGTAGTCAGAATTATCCCCTTCCTTTCAAAACGGCAATTTCGAGCTTTTTCTACCGACTTTTTACTGCCACATGATTGAAAAACTCTTTTTGGAGCCCAACGGCTCTTTCCTAAGAGCAAAATAGTTTCATCAAGATGGAACCTAAAGCCCTAAACGGACGAAATATATTGACAGTGGTTGGTGGCATTGCTTGGAGATTGCCCAGTGCTGCTCGCTCATGCCTCATCAGTGCTGCGCTGCATCATCAGCTGATAAGCCATAATCATCAGATTTGATGACTCCCGAATTCTTTCTGGGGGTGGAAAGACGGATAGGATCTACAAAGACAATCCAAAGCCGTTTACCATTCGAAAAAAATGCAGCAGTATTGCCATTTAGCATGTTTTTCAATATTTTGATGGAAGAATCGCAGCAGTAGTCAAAAATTATGGTGAAAATGCTGAAAAATTGTGATCTCCTTTCTTCGCTGTATTTCTCAAGGCCAGTGCAGAATTTTAACTCGAAATTTTTACCAAGTAAATGGTAAACGCTCGGGATTATGTGGACAAAATTTGAGCGAAATCGGTGCGAGATAATCGGTTTAAATTGGCAGTCAAAATCGTATCAGAGAAAAAAGACACCCTGTACGTACCATATAGTATAGAATAGAGGCCCAATGTACGTGTGTACATTCAAGTACGTACAGTAATTTATAGCAGTACTACGCACAAAAGAACCACAATACGAAAGTATAAGACAGGCCTATATGACATGCAGTACAGCTTGCTGGACAGAGAATGACCAGTACAGCGCAGTCAAGTGCACATGAATCGAAAGACATCGTACCGCAAAGAAAGTGATTTATATTCCAAGCAAAGCACTGTCAACAGCCAGACAGTTCAGCACAATTGACAATCCTTACGTACGTATGAACGTAATGGGTGGCTTCAGTGGTACTTGAGCCGATACAATTCAATTGTCTCCCTACTCCCAAACGAAAGCAACAAAGATCCGAATAATAAACAACAGAAGAAAAGCCTCCAATAAACAACCAAACAATTACCGTATTTTTGGGTGTATAGCCCCGGGCTATACAAAAATCGAGAGTCTGATGGGAGTTATACACTGGGGGGCATGGGACAAAATTATGTTTCTGAGAGGTGTGTAGACGCATGTTTTTGAGGTCAAAAGTACGTGTTTTAGGGCATAATTGCAGATAAAACAGGGTTATTCTAGTATAAGACATGATCAGCTAAGCTTACAGGCATATTAGTATGGTGTAGGAGTAGCTTATAGATAGCTTATGACCAGTTTACATAGGTACAATAGGTTAGGTACCTTCCAGTACATGGGGGTTATACACCAGGGGAATATACACCGGAGAAAATTTATGTTTTGCCCATGGGGAGTATACACTAGGGGATATACAATGGGGATATACACCCAAAAATACGGTAGCGCTGAAACCCTTCAAGAATTTCCCAGATAGCAGATCATTTGTGCGTTGTTTTGCAACAAAAAAAAGTCTATTTGTGTGCTGTTTGCACAATAAAGTTATTTGTGCTTCTTCTTTTTTTGATCTTCTTGCTTAGATGACGGCTGCCACTTGAGTGGATGTTGACGGAAGAGAAAAGGCCAGGGAGGGAGAACCATGAGACAGGACAGAGCGAATCCAACCCCCAACAGATACACGGAATAGGACAGCTGTTGACACGCGTATCCAACCACAAAACCGATCACTCCGAACGCAACCACTGTGACTTGAAACATACGCTCCGCTCTCAGTTGACCCCGATAATCCATATGCGTTGACCAACCCTTGAAGTAATCGAACATGATGCCGAGACACAGAAGCACGCACTGGACACACCGCGAATGTCTGAAAAAGCACACAAGGTACTAAAAATACTAAATACTAAAATAATAGCCAAAATCAGTGCTCTACATCATCACAACCACGCCTAAATTTGACCCGTTCTTTCTAACTTTATAGTCAGTGGGACGATCAAGACCGTGCTTGACAATTTTGCCGCTCCCGTAGCATTTTAGTAAATCTGGCATTTCTATACAAGAATAGCAACCGGCTTTTCGACCCTTTTTCAAACACTCTTGCTATTCTTGTATAGAAATGCCAGATTTACTAAGATTGCTACGGGAGCGCGAAAATTGTCAAGCACGGTCTTGATCGTCCCAGTGACTATACTGAGATCAGATCAGGAACACGAAACAAAAAAAAATTACGACACGCCAAAAGTTATTTGTCAAAGAGTCTCATCCACCCCGGACCCATCAAAATTATCTACAGTAATTTGTGTTCCATGCTGAAGCGAATGAAGATTACCATAGTAAAAAGTAAAAACGAAGACGACGACGCAACGCAATGCAACGCGACTGTTGCCAGATGTGAGCAGAAGTCAACAAACCGTTCACACAATACGCAAGCAAAAATAACGGAAGATCTTGATTTCGTACGTTTGATATGGTTGGAATACAAGAAAATCGGCAGAAGACGGATAAAATTTTTTCATGCCACTTATTGTCGTTCTCCATGAAATAATCACAATTATACTTTGTTTTCTTCCTTCTGCTCATATCTGGAATCATTCGCTTTGCGTTGCGTCGTCGTCTTCCTTTGTTTTTTACTACGGTAAGTCTTCGTTCGCTTCGGGCAGAATACGAGCAGGATAATTTTGATGGGTCTAGGATGGCAAAAAGTACGTACTCCTTGAGCGCGCGCGGTCGCCCCGCCCCGTCCTGCGTTGCGTAATTTCGAATCGACGCACGCTACGCACGACGCACAGTGGAATTGACGCACGCACAGGAATTGCGATAAACGCCCGACCAAATTGAACACTAATTAAAATCGGTCAAACGGCAACAAGGGCTAAAAGTAGAAGTACGTACACGTCGTACGTACGAGTCAGGACTGTTCAGACAAACAACACTGGAACCAGCAGCTCACGTCAACACTTTTATTCAACAAACTGTCTCATCAACGATCAACCCCCATGCATCTGACCACCAAGTTCAACGTTCATTACTGTACCACAGTGACTTCATCATCTAAAACTCACACCAAACTGCCGTCTGAACTCTATGTCATAGGCCGGATCCGACTTCAGGAGTTGCAAACTGAACGTGTCCACTCGAAGATAGCCATCCAGGTAGAAATAAGGAAAGCGCGTGGTAATGCAGCTGTTCTTCGCGCAGTAATAAAAATAAGTAATAAAAACCAATTTCTGTTTCGTTGCATAAAAATTGCAGCGTTCATTAGTATCCGTAGATCATATTGTTGGCGTCAGAGCATTCTTTGTTTTTCACAGTTCTGTGGTGGTCGCTCCCGTTTTTTTCTGGACCGCCGTGATGCCGCCGCTCTTCCACATGTGTTCCTTGCTGCTCATCGTCGCCTCGACTTTCATTCCTTCACTACTCGCCCTCAAAGAGTCAGTTTTTACGGCGCGAAATTGGACCGAAACTGCTAAAAATAGGTCATGTCCGGACGGGCGGATCCACCTCTAATCTTAATGTCTGTTGTTTGGAGTACATAATACATAATATCAGTCCTGGTAATATTATACTTATGTAGAGAGGGGGCAATGAGGCGGTGGAGCGGAACCAAAACCCGTATAGAGAAGAATCGTGCGTTGCGTTCTTCTCCATCATTTTCGAATCTGTTGTCTAATCTAACAGTAAATGGGTGAAAAAGCCAGACATTAAAGGTAAATAATAGGTACAAAGTGTACATAGGTACATACGTACATACTGTATAGTAGGCCTATTATTCCAAAATATGTATGTGTAGCTCGATGGCCGATTTATTAGTTGTTGAAGCTGACTCTCTAACTGTTACAAAAGCACATTTTTTTCAAAGCAGGGCCCCCAGGGTCCGTTCTACATCGCGCTCATGGGAGGCGGACTCATGCGATCAGCTCCTTGGACTGAGGGATGCGGTCACGCGAAGCAAAGCTGCTGGAAATACATTGCAGCCCTAGATGAGACGCTTAACCCGAAACAGTTGAAGTGGAGGGCAGATTTCGGCTGTGAATCCAACATCTGTTCCACTCCGCTCATCCAGCAGAAGGCAAGAAAACTACAGGACGAGAACTGGGTGAAGTACATCTCCTACTCCGATGATCCCGATATTTCCTGCTTCAAGGGCACTATTACAAGTCAACCACCCAGTTCCCGTGTGTATTGGAGGCTATTGAAGTGGAAGATAGGAGGAATATTTGGATTCTGCTGCTGCCAGAAAAACCAGTGCAATGATCCCCAGTTCGGCCTGCAACAAATCTTCAACTCGACCTCAAGAACGACAAAGACTCGGCTGGAGACCACGACCCCAGCAAACTCCTCCGTCTCTTCATCACTCGCTCTCACAACAAAGACCAGTACAGCTACTACTAGAGGCAGTACTGTAAACCCTCGTTTATAGCCCCCTGGGGCTATCAAAACGTTAGTCGCCGATTAGGGGGCTATATACGAGGGGGGCTATACACGAGGGGGGGGGCAATATACGAGGGCATTTTTCATTTGCACCCAAAGTAAGGTTTTTTGACCTCCTGAACTCATTTCTTGCGGTTATTTTGCATGTTTCCAAGCTACTCTAATGAAAACTGCAGCTTTTAGCCCGAAAAATTGTGAAATTTTAGTCATAAAAAATTTTCTGTCGAAAGAGGCGACACAGGTAAAATGTTCAGAACTGTTCCAAATGATGTGCAAATGATCTCCTATGCATGAAAACACCCTCAAAAACGCTGTTTTTAGCGCAAAAACACACGTTTTCCGTTGCTTTTCGCGTTTCTCAATAGAGGGCAAATGATGTTAGTAGCCGATTAGGGGGGGGGGGCTATATACGAGGGGGGCTATATTCGAGGGGGGCTACAAACGAGGGTTTACAGTACGTCTACAATTACAACCGAGGCCCCAGGGTCTTCCACAGGTCTAGTCATCGGGCTGGTGGTAGGAGCGGTACTTCTCCTTCTCGGAATCATCATAGCCATTCTCGTCTTCTTCTGCGTCATACGCAAGCGAAGGAAACGCGGATCTGAAGGGTGGAAGCAGGAGCGTCAGGCGGACCACGGACAACACGGTCGAGCTCGAGGACGACCAGCTGGAAAGAGAGACAAGGCCATGGGAGACGTCAGCCAGGAAGAGGACATGCAAGTGCCAGACGAGACAGACAAAGGAAAGGGAAAGGGAGGCGAAGCTACTGGGATGGCGACACAAGCGAGCGGGACTGGAATCAGCACGGAGTACTACGAGAACTTCTCGCTGGACCAAGATGGCAGCAAGCAGCAGACTGGCAGCAAAGGAAAGGGGCACTCTCTGTGAAAATGACTGGCTGATACAATATCTCTCCTGCTAATGTAAATGTATTGAATGCTTCTCTCTTGAATCTCTCTTGCTCTGTATCTATCGCTCAACTGCTCAGGCTCACTGCTGGTATCACTATGACTATACCATACATACAAGACAGTATGTCGTTTCTCTGTCGTTTCTACTGACCTTAAAATGGCACTGTACGGTCAGATGTGTTAGGGAGCGTGTACAAATTACGTCAGGTGGTAGGGGAGGGGGGGGGACCCCCCTCCCCCTGGCCCAGCCTCTGACGTCAGTCTGACGGGGGGGGGGTCGCCGCTCAGATCAATATTCTGACGCTGATGGGCATTACGTACGTACATACATACATACACTGTACATTACAGTACATATCTATTACAGTACATGTACATATCTATTACAGTACATACATACATACTACATTACTTAGTACATGCACAACATGCTGCATATTATACCCTACATGCATGCATGCATGTATTATGCATGCATTGATACATATGTACGTATACAAGTACACTATTACTACTGGTGTCACCACCTCAGACGCTGACGGTGGGGGGGGGGGGGGGGGGGGGAGGGGGTACGGCCTTTGGGCCAATTCTGACGCTATTCTGACGGTCGGGGGGGGGGGGGGGGTACCCATCCATTTCGGCTGAAAACCACCTGACGTAATTTGTACACGCTCCCTTACGGTAGACGAGCAAACCTTATGTCATCAGCCTTCCGTATTTTCGGCGTCCTGCTGTGATCATCTTCTTTCCGTTTTTCTGTACTCATAGCAATGCATAATTCAAATAGATTACAGTTATAATCAGAAATCACCAAATCACAAAAATCCTAAATCAGCAACTACGTAGCCGTTGACGTATGAAATCTCCTCTATTAATGGCAGTTGTTCAACCATCTATTCGGGCGTTTACCACTGATCGTGCTCCAGTGCGTAAAATGCCAATTACCTAACGTGCGTCAACTGTGCGTCGTGCGTAGCGTGCGTCGATTCGAAATTACGCTGCGTTGCGTCCCCTTCCTGGATGGAAGGTAAGGTGTTGGATTTCACTGGGAGGTTATGTTGGGAGGTTATTGGGAGGTTATTGGGAGGTTATTAAGGTATGACCCATCAGTTTAGGAGATCAGTTAGAATTGCATTTCACAGCAATAGGTGGACAGGAAGCAGTAGCGGCAGGTAGATACACTGTCGGCAGCCGTCAAAGACCAATCACATGTCTCGCTTATTGTGAAATATCTCGCAGAGGAGCCAAGCCGAAACTACACCTTTTGTTGTGGGTCTAACCTGCTTCATTGGGTAAAGGTGTCACCTGATCGTTACGCCGCGGTACCACAGCGGGACAAATTATTGCATACTAGTGGCAATAGCCTAATTCAAGGTTATTGTGTCTTGACTCTGAAGGCTCATGCTTGTGTCTTGCTCTTTTGTATTCTGTGACAACGCTGGGGTACGTTATGTGGTATTTATTGTATTTTTGATTGTGTCTTGCGTTTTACTCCTACATACTTAGGCTAAGCTTAGGCTTAGGCTCAGGCTTAGGCCTAAGCCTTAGCCTGTGTACACAGCCTCTAGCCTACAAACCTTGTTTGTGC
Source organism: Epsilonema sp. ZAB3_2 (assembly GCA_030247985.1). Taxonomy (NCBI): domain Eukaryota; kingdom Metazoa; phylum Nematoda; class Chromadorea; order Desmodorida; family Epsilonematidae; genus Epsilonema; species Epsilonema sp. ZAB3_2. The sequence continues at coordinate 17,026 of JASAMW010005507.1, read as the reverse complement.
ACAAAACAGTAACCTTGTTTGTAACTTTGTAACCTTGTTTGCACAAAACAATCAATCATACATATGCCACAACTGCCACTTGCATGCATAATTTGCCTGCTGCGGTACCTCGGCGTAACGATCGGGTGCCATCTTTACCCAATGAAGCAGGTTTGACCCACAACGAAAAGGTGTAGGTCGGCTTGACTCCTCTGCGAGATGTGAACAATAAGTGAGACATGTGATTCGCCTTTGACATCTGCTGACACTGTATCTATCTGCCGATACTGCTTCCTCTCCACCTATTGCTGTGAAATGCAATTCTAACTGATCTCCTAAACTGATGGGTCATACCTTAATAACCTCCCAATAACCTCCCAATAACCTCCCAACATAACCTCCCAGTGAAATCCAACACCTGCTTCAGTACTGAATTACTATTTTCATCAAGTTTGCATGCCATAGAGGCCAAATCAAGTCAAACTCCAAGCATACATATACCCCAACTTTTTCCGATCTCTTCAATGGTGAGGTCGCCGTTAACCCATCCCCAACTGGTATGGCCAAAAATGGTCATTTTTCAGCTTTTACTAAGCGGCAGCGGGGCGGAGACGCGCAGCGCTCTAGGAGTACGTGTATAGACACGTGCACTGACTGGGGACACTACACACTGCATACCACTTCGAAAGTTGTTTCCATAACAACAGGTCAACTAAATTCTTGAAATTATCGCGCTCACCTGCTGTCGAACTCTGATTACTAGCCTGCCTCTGCTTCAAATTGATGGTTGACAAGACTGCATGCGATTGGTAATATCGTAAAATAAACTAATTCATCATCGGTGGCGGAAAGTCAAGATGAGCATATTCTTGGACCATCAATTGCAGTCTCCGCTGGATGCGTCATACAAGCATGAGCTATTGACATGGCATCCCAAGCGCCATCTCTTGGCCTTGGCATCCTTCAACCCAGGAATCGGTGGTGAAATTCATTTGTTTTTGGAGGAGGTAAACACAGGGTCATAATCTTTGAAGGGCAAGATTACTGTATCTAAAAGCTGTCATCTGCATGGTATCGCAGGATTTATGGTACGTTACGTACCCAAAGAAAGGCGTACGTACCAAATTTTTAGATTTTTTTCTGAATGTTGCAGGGCCAACATCTGAAAGCGATGCCGATTCGTAAGCCGGGTCACAAAGCATCGATACTCTGTTGGCATCCTGACAAGAAAATTCTTGCCGCTGGCTGGACCAATGGAGATTTGACACTGTGGAACTACGAAGAAAATTGTAAAGCCGTTGTTTCTTGTTCGAATATGTGTTGGTTTTGGTTGATAAGGATTTTTTCTAAACTGGCAGTATGTAGCTCAGATAGTTGGTCGACAGTGGGAAAAGTGAGTGCGCCTTTATGAAGTCGGGAAGAGAAATGAAGGTAGCGTATAGCGCAAGACAAATTTGGCCTTGCAGAATAATGACCAAAATTCATCTTTGCGCCAGCAGCACGCCATCTTCCACGCTTTGCATGACAAGTACCCTACTGTACGTAACATGACTGCTTTATTTCCAGTGGAGCCGTACAGCGCCAGTTTGTCACCCAAAACCAATTTGAATCATGCAATGTGGAGCTCGAATGGATTCAGAATCTTAGCCGCCGATGCGGTAAGCAAAATCTCAGAAAGATCTAATCTTCCAGTCGCTTGTCGTGACGACGGATGTACATTGCGTTTCAGGCAGGAGAAGTGTTTGTATACAAGGTGGATCATAGAGGTGTTGCTCATTCCTCTCCATTCAGTAGAGTTCGCCTACCAGAACAAATTGTATCCATCGTACTCAAACCACCAGAAGCGGCAACTAGCTCATCGATGGGGTTAGTACCTTATTGCACTATTTATTGGTAGATCACAATGCTTGCAGATACAACCATTGGCGGACCTTATTTCATTTTGATGGTTATGGTTGGAAGCAGTTTTACTGCTCAATGTTGCAGAATCACTGGGAAGTTTTTGAGTTCAGACGCTGGAACTTATGATGTATTTTCAACCAGTCGCCAGCCTGATGTTTCTCATCCAATAATCACAGCCAGTGAAAGCTCAACTTTCTTTGTCGGTGGAGCGTCAGGTACAAGGTTTTAAAAGCCACGCGGCAGCCCGCAGCCGAGTCGCGTACTTTTGATAAGTAGGCCTACATACTACGTATGCAATATGCACGACGTGTACAGTAGTACGTACTGTACGTAGTGTGCTGTGAATATAGGTGGAGTGCACTGCATGAGGGACAGCGGCACTCTTAACCAATGTTTCAAGCTTGAAAGACCTCTGGTCAAACTGTTGTACTACGCCAAAAAGAACATTCTCTTGTCAGTGTCACAGGACCTAATGATCAGCCAGCATTCAGTGTCGTCAGACTGCAGAACCTACGAAATCATTCGGGTATGAACAAATATGTACTGTATTTAGGCTAGACGCTTTGTACACTCTGACGTTTACTTTATGGCTGTTTGCGTTATTTGTTGCAGGTGAAGTTGAGCGGAAAGCTAGAAAATTTTCACATCGCTTGGGCAGGTGACGGGATTGTAGCCACGGCTTCATCTGAAAATGCTCTTAGGTAGCCACACAGAGAGATTTTTCCATCCTCCACCTGTATCGTTTCGGGGCAATTTTAGGCTTTGGGATTTTGACAATGAGGAAAACTGCATCTTGTCCTTGCCAACTGCCTCAGATACTATCAACTGCTTGGCCTATTCTGACACTAGCGGAATGTTGGCTGCTGGTACGAGTTTGGGTCAAGTGATTATGTGGAAGCATTGGAAGGAGGACGAAGAGACAGAGTTTCAAGATCAGTGGAAGCTGCAAACTCCCACTATTTTCCAAAAGCCCATCCAGTGCATGGAATGGGCAGAGCGCAGAAAGATGCTCGCAGTCTCCACTGAGCAAGAATCATTCACCTTGCTGCAGCACGCCATGTTGGCGCATCTGAAAGATAGCGTATGCTCGATTGCTCTGCTGGTCTTGGCTGTAAAATGGTGTTAATAGTCGTCTGGTATTTATTGCAGTGCTTTTTTTGTTTTCTGCAGGTTGCAGCTGTACAGTTCAGTCAAAATGTCGTGTGCTGGACGACATTGGACAGATTGATCACTCATGAGCTCCGACCGGAGATTCGAATCAAAGGCTTGTTTGTGTCAGAGAAGAAGCTGGCAGCCTGGGACGGGCAGAAAGTGCTCATCTTCGAAATTGACGACACTGGCAACTCTGTCATTGTTGGTATGCTTGCTATGCATTACGCTAAACTGCGCCATCCTGATCCAAGGTATGTTGGTGCTTCCCAGCCTGTCAACGTTAGTGACTATATTGTTCGGGCGATTGTTGTAGGGAATTTTCAGTGCACAGCATCCATATTGGGAGTGTACGGACAAAACGTGTATGTGAACGAGGCTGGTGCTGGCAAGATGCAAGTTCGCACTTATCAGGTTAGCTAACACACTCCTCAACTGCATGCCGTGCTTCAATAATGGATCTTATGGCGTTTTCCTGTTTAGGGCACGGTTAAGCAGGTGTTGCCTTTGGCAGAGGAGGAAGGCCTTCCATTGCAGCTGGATATCACTGGAGAAACCTTGGCAATTGCCACTTCCAATGGATTTATTCGCGTCTACGATATGAGTCGTCGGTATTTCGTCATATTTCAGCTCACTTCCGCTTGATTGTACCTCATTTCGTGCTCTGCCGTTGTGCGAGTACATAGTGGACTGGGTCATGACGCGAAGAACCGTTGGTGTATTTCTTTTAGTGAGGCGAGGCATCGCTTTCATCCAAAACATGTGGCCAGTAGATTGGAAAATTTTGGGGCTATCGTGTCAGTCAAGGTCAATTCATCAGGCAACAAATTCAGCTACATCATCCGAACTGTAAATAACGCTTTGTTCGGAAATACTTCATAGGTACTCTACTGTATGCGTATGCAGTATTCATGTAGCATCCTACGTCTTCGGGAATTGTTTAGACCAGTGGCCAAACCCTGCCCAGATTGTTTGTATGGGATGCGGAGAATGACTCGGTGTCGTATTTTGATTGTTCTTCCGGTGTCACAGATCAAATGGAATATGACAGCACTGGAAACAAGGATACAAAGTTGGTTCACTCCTCACTAATTGCGCTGGCTACATGCAAATGCCGGCAGGCTTGTGCGACCTTTTAGTTTTCAAAATCGGTTTTCTGCGGAGGTTCAAGACTCCATTCCATTGTTGCACGCTTGGGATGCGAAAGATGAGAGGTTCTTGGTTTGTCAAACTCAGAACAACTCTAATCAGGTACTAATAGTGGGCTACACAGGTGGTGAGTAAACTCACGGTGAATTCGAACTTCGAGTTTTATTTTTCGTGTAGAGCATCCTCACTTGATCCCACGCGTAAAATTATTCTCATGTGTTCACACGACGGTGAGTTTCAAACTCACGGTGAATTCACTGGCCTCCCTTATGCTTCATCGCATACTTATGGGGAATTCCCCGTGAGTTTACTCACCACGTGTGTAGCGCGCTACTGTCAGTCAATGCTTTTTATTACCCACAGGCCACAATCCTTTGCATTTGGGCTTACTATTGTGTTGCTGTGCTATTGTTTTAGCGGGAGCACATAATTTGCTTCTTCATGACGTCGGATCATGGACTGCTAGTGCAAGACTCATTCCAGAAGTCATCGCTGTGTGAACGCTTTCTTGGAGTCACTATGCCTTATTTCTACTTCACCAAGAAGGTATAAAGAGCAAGCCCAGCGAAACTGTGCGTGCTGCGGTCAATAAAGCGAGTTTCAGGTGGAGAAGGATGCGGATGCTGGAACAAGTGAGCGAGAGAAGGCTGTCACTCGTCAGCTTGTTCGTCGTGTGGCGCCCGAATTTCTGGGCTTGGAGTCAGCAGACGAAGCCACGAAAGCTGCCATGCTCAACTTCAGCTTCTTCATGACTCTGGGCAACATGGATGAAGCTTTTAAGGCCATCAAGAGCATCAAAAGGTGACATTGATTACGTGTGCTTCGTTATTTCAACTCGTACCTACGGTACTGGTATCTAACGTTCGAGGTCGCTACGGATACTGTATGTAATGTGTGGATTGTTGTAAAATATTAAAATGGATATTCTGCTTCAGTGAATCTGTATGGGAGAACATGAGCCAAATGTGCGTGAAGACGAAGAGATTAGATGTTGCAGCCGTCTGTTTGGGCAACATGCGTAATGCCAGGGGTGCTCGAGCTTTGCGAAGGATAATCAGCAAGGAAAAAGAATCAGAAGTTCACGTTGCTACCTTGGCCGTCCACTTGGGACTTCTGGTATGCCGTGTTACAGCCAAGTAGAGAAAATCGCATGTACTCTACGTAACTTACGAAAAGATGATAGATAATGAGTGATGCTATGGACAGTGGCGGACGAATTTCAAATGTGCGTACAGGATGAAGCTGCCAAATTGTACAATACGTGCGGACGATTTGACTTGCTCAACAAGCTGAATCAAACCATGAACAACTGGAAGCAGGCCATTGATGTAGCGTCAGCTCACGACCGAATCCATCTCCGTAGCACCCACTACGCCTACGCCAAACATCTGGAATCAGTTGGGGCTGTTGAAGGAGCAATAGAGAAGTAACTGCACTGGAGCGTACTTGCTGTGTACATATAGCCAAGGGTTTATAACGTATATACGTTACGGTATATACGTTATGGACCCTTGATATAGCCTATGTGCTACGTGCTATTTTTAGCTATGAAAAGTCAGAAACGCACCGCTTTGAAATTCCGCGCATGTTGTTTGATAATCCTGTGATACTGGAGCAGTACGTCAAGAAAAACAAAGACCCGTAAGTGATTTTTTTAAGATTAATCACTTCACTAATCACTTGTGTAATTGTGTAGCAATATTATGTACATACTGTACATAAAGTACATCGTACCAGATGGTTACGGGTGTGCGTGCGTGCATCACAGATATCTGAGCAAGTGGTGGGCTCAGTATTTGGAGAGTTTGGGAGAGCTGGAATCTGCCAAAAACTTCTATCAAACGGCCAAAGAATACTTGGCAGTTGTCAGGATTTACTGCTATTTGGGCAATCTTGAAGGGGTATGAAAAGGCCCGATTAGTATAGTACCCATCAGATGTAGTACAGTAGTAGTATTACATGTAGTTGAAAGAAGACTGCAGCTTTATGTGTTTAGTACCTACCTACCAACTGGCTTCCTTTTCACCTTTCAGGCGGCCAAAGTTGCCGATGAGAGTCAAGACGAAGCAGCCTGCTATCATTTGGCCAGACATTACGAGAACAGCGAACAATATCCGGAAGCTGTCACGTTCTTCACAAAAGCTGGGGCATATTCTAGTGCTATTAGCTTGGCAAAGGTAAACGTTTGGTTTACATAGTTGCCTAATGCCACAGATCCCCAGCGTGACCAGTGCGCTCTGCTTGCAGCAACATCAAATGGAGGAGAAGATTGCTCAACTGTCCCTGATGAGCAATGACAGCGATATGATTGAGGCTGCCAAGTTCTATGAAAATAAGCCGGGGCAGGCTGATAAAGCTGTCATGCTCTATCACAAAGTACACATTTTGGCGTTGGAGTAGAGGAGAAAAAGTAAATTACAACTGTATGTGCACTGATCATATGTTTTCCTTTATCTACAGGCTGGCATGTTTGGTCGTGCTTTGGATCTTGCGTTTCGTACTGAACAATTCTCTGCTTTGGATCTGATAGCTGGTGATTTGGACGAGAACTCCGATCCCAAAGTTCTGGAAAGATGTGCCGAGTTTTTCACACAGAACCAACAGTACACGAAAGCCGTGCAATTCCTTGGCTATGCTAAGCAGTACAAAGCCGCCATAGAGCTGTGCAAAACCAAAAATGTGCCCATTTCGGAGCAACTGGTCGAACTTCTAACTCCGTCCAAAGGTGCTGCTTAAACCTTTTCACATGCGGTAATTACGACATTACGCGTATTGTAGTTCTTCATATGTTTTGCAGACATTATCAGTGACAGTATTGAAAGAAATCGTCTTCTGGAAGAATTGGCAGAGTGCTGTATGCAGCAAGGGCATTATCACTATGCCGCCAAGAAGTTCACGCAAGCTGGATGCCAAACAGAGGTGGAGGTGTAGTGCCGAGCTGTATTAAACTGCGGTAATTAATCAGTGAAGGAGGAATGTGTACAGGGTGTCCCATAATAAACTCCGGGGCTTTCCGCGGTAATAACTCTCGAGCTAAAGCTCAGATTTCAATGCGGTTTTTTGCATTATGTAGCCAAGGCTTCAACTTAGATGCAGGCAAAATTTCATGATTCTAGTTCAATTAGAACTGGTTCAAAACAGCTACATTCTCTAGCCCCCAATTTCTATGGGCTTTTACCCCCAATAAGCAAATTTCGACACATTTTCTGGCATGGTTACTATCAATCCCTGCCAATTTTGCTCTAAGTGGCTCATAGCAATCCACATGGCAAGAGAACTTGACGTTTGGACGTCAGTTCAAAGTCTGGAAGCGTAAATACAAATTTGATTTATCTTAAAACCGCAATTCTACAGTACTGAGGGAAAAACTGCAAAAAACGGGATCACAACTTTGAGGGCCAATAAAACCGTAATCGATGAAGCTAGGCAGATGAAATTGTGCATATATCTAAGTTGAAGCCTTGGCTACAAAATAGAAAAAACCGCAATAAAATCTGAGCTTTAACTCGAGAGTTATAAGAGCGGAAACCCCCGGAGTTTATTATGGGACACTCTGTATATTAGCAGACCTATTTTGTAGGCGATGAGAGCACTGCTCAAATCAGGTGATACGGAGAAAATTATCTTCTTCGCGAATACGGCAAGGAAGAAAGAGATTTATGCCATGGCTGGCAATTACCTCCAGAGTACCAATTGGAAGTCAGAACCGGCCATCATGAAGCAGATTGTCCATTTCTACACGAAAGCTGGAGCTCCGGAACTCCTAGCGGGCTTCTATGATGCTTGCGCTCAAGTCAGTACAGTACTCTTTGCCCTGCGAGCGAATAGCTTTTTTGAAGCGCTGGGCGAAATATTGCAGGTGGAGATAGATGAGTATCGTGATTACGAGAAAGCGTTGACTGCTCTTCAAGAGGCAATGCGATGTCTCGGTCGAGTTCAAGAAAGCAAAAGCACGCTACAGACACAAGAGAAAACTGACGAACTCAACGCAAAGATTGCCACGATTCGAAAATTTCTCAACATACGCAGGTTAAACCTGACTTGCCGAGACGTGTAGGCTATAGGCACGTAGGTATGTAGCGCAATGTTCTTGCAGCATCTACGAGTCAGATCCAGCGGAAGCGATGAAAGAGCTTCAAGCACTGACCCAACAGGAAACTGTCAATGATGCCGTACGACTCGGCGATCTCTACGCCGTCCTTGTCATTCACAACGTAAAGAAAGGAAACTTCAAGAAAGTAAGACAACAAACGCGCTTTCGATCGTGTATACACAGTAGACCCAATCAACGAAATAACGTGCACAAACTATATGTTCCACCGAATTTGAAGGCCCACTCACACTTGGAGCAGTTACGAAAGAAAATGCCACGATTGGACTTGGCCCGCTATATCAAGCCACAGGTGATACAGCGAATCTACAGCGAACTCAACCTGCCAGTGCCAAAGACAGATGGAGATACAGCCACGACCAATGAAGAGGAAGGGGGGACGGACGAAACCGTACCCGAATCATTCAGCCTCAGAAGGAAAAGCATGGATGTCAACGAAAATTCACTCAATGATATCCTGCAATGATTATAATTTTGTAAACTTAAAATTTAAAATTAGAATAATCAACAGTTTGACATTTATTATTGGTCAGTACGGTATTAACCTACTAGCGGCACGGAGAGGAACAGGGTCTCGCATGGGCGGCAACGGAACGGACATATGTATGTACGCCAGTGCAGGGCTCTGTCGAAGCGTATCACTATCACGTCCTACCGTATGCTAATGTACTGTACGTACATACGTATGTACTATTGTTGCAAGATGCTCAGAGTTCAAAGGTAAAGGTGAGATCCGTGTTCTTCATTTTTTCCTGATAGACGCGATCGAACAAGTCGTTCTGGGACAGTGTAAAATAGTTTCGCCAGTCACCCACCACACCTGCAACAGAAACATCCACCAGGCGATCAGTCCTGGCTGTGACGGCACAACTGTACAACTACTCTGTCTACAGAATTTAACTTCATATCCGGCGCGACCGCTTCCCAAAAGATTTCTGGTCTCGACCCGAAAAAAACAAAAAGTTACCTTTTCTCATGAATTTGGAGACGGATTGATTGAAGATCCAGACTCCATCCCTGTTGGCCATCTTGTTCTCTTTCATTTGGTCGAAGGAGCAGTGGGAGACCACGGCCGCCTTTGTCTCCGACGCCATCTCAACCGCCAGAAACTCGCACACCTTCTCCAGCTCCCGCTTCAGATCCTATACGTACATACATTCATAGTACTCGTACTACAAGATGACGGTACGGTGATACAATGAAATGGAAAAGGTCCATCACTGTGAGGGATCGAGTAAGCTAAGTGGTTCACTCACGCACCTTTTTCATCTCTTCGTATTTCAAGAAAAGAATTTGATGAGGTGCTGCGTCTTTCAGCTCCCAATATGCCAACACGTGCTCAAACCAGGAGCCACAGTAGACTGGAATGCAGACATATGCCACAAGATATCGTATTTATTTATCCCGGTGCATGATAACGCACAAAGATACACATAATACAGCCAAAAGCTTTGCGAGACGGTCTGACTTTTTCCGGAAGTGTAGAGTGGGAAGAATTCATTCCAGCTGGTCTTTTGCATTCCCAGAAAGCGTGCCATCTGATGGAAATGGAAGAAGCTGACGGCATTGTCCTTCGGATTGCGAGCCACGTAGATAATCTGCGCATTACACACGGGCAATAGTCGACATCCACACCGTACATTATTCGTGTATTGGCATTTCGTAAAGTACGTAGTGTAGTATTATTGTACGAAACTGACGCAAAATGAGCCGAGTTCAGTTCGTCACCTTGATGCCGCTGGTGAACACCGATTTTGGCAGAAGTTCCAGGGGAAGATGAGTGAAGAATACGCGAGGTCGCTCATCTTCCGCTCCTTCCTCCTCTTCAGCATTCTTCCCCCCATCCAAACCAAGCAGCCTCGCAAACAACTAAATACCAAGAATTATTATAGTCAACGTACAAAACAGAATAATAGTACACACAAATAGAGCAAATCCAACCTGCCCTCTGGCGTGCGTGCACCCATAAGGAGAGTGAGCAAAATTCAAGTAACGTGGCGTTAGTTGCTCCGCGTCACTTCCAACTGACGTAGCCTGATAACGCCGCGTTAGTTGGCGGCTTCTGACCTCAAGCCGTATAGCTGTCAGTTTTCGCGGCGGAGTTACATAAAAGATTTATGGCTGCGCCGCTCTTCTCCGGCTCTCTGCTCAGTTGGCTCTGTCCACTCTCCCTCGCACGTCTCTATACTCTGTCAGGGAATGAAGAAGAAGATAGTACGTCTGGCGCAGGGCAGCTTGGGGTGTGTGTAGCGCAACATAGCATGTGAGCCCAAGGGGCAATAAATCCCACCCAAGAAAGTGACTCCCTGCTGGTCACTCCTCTTTTTATCCGGCCCGTCTCAGATTACTGCTCTATATACTTTGTACTGCTAGCCCGTCCCTTTATTCCAAACCGCAAGTGGCGCGGGCGTTATCTAGCTAAATGGCGCAGGCGCTACTTCATCTAACGCGGAGCAACTAACGCCACGTTACTTGAATTTTGCTCACTCTCCTAACTGCTGCATGAATAAATGGGATGTGCATACTTGATACAGCCAGAAGAAACGGATCCAAACAATGCCGTTATCCATCTCCAGCCAAGGAACGCGAACATGCAGCGGAGTGCGTTTCACCGCCTCCAGATCTCCACCATGAATCACCAAAGACACCACTTCACTCACCCACGTCGTCCCTATACATTGATCAAGCAACATCCTCAGAAGCTGTCTGCCTGCATTAGCGAGGCCGAGAGGCCCAAAAACTCTGCATCAGAAAGGAAAGCATTTCGTACCAGATTTCGGATAGGAAGCGATGAGAATGTCGCTGGGTCTGAACTGGAAGTCTTTCATAGCCTCCAGACGCTCCGGTGAGATGAGGATACCCGGCCAGATATAATCGGCATAGGTGTAAGATCGAGGCAGACGAAACATATACGTCTCCACTAACTCCGGCGGCACCTGACACAATCTGCAACAAAAACCGCAGACGACATCGCAAATGGAACGACTGAACAGGCCACATGACATGTGGATGCTCGATTACTCTTCGACATCTAATTCGTCCTTCGCAGCTCCAGATGAAGACATCTTCTCGAAGAACTCCCGTCGCCTTTCAACAGCTCAACCCCTCACTAGCAGAACAACAGATAGCAATAACCAGCAGACAAATGTTCAACTATACACTGAAGAAAACCAGCTGGACTGGCAACGCACGCACAGACATTTGACAGTTATAAAGTGAAAACTTTATTTTGAATTTGCATTAGGAAAGTGAGCGGTGAGCACCTCATACCACATCGTTTAATCAATAATCACGACAGCGAATAGCGACAGTGGAAAAGTAATCAGCATCACCAGGTCGCACAAAGTCTCTCCAACAAATGAGGATTGAACCCGCTGAGGTGGGCCATTTGTGTCCGTCCTTCCACGCTATCCGCTTGAAAATAAAACACATTCACCATCATTCAAGGCACAAAGAAGTATCTAGTAGTGTAGTACCTCACCTCCAGGTACTTGAATCCAATTGTTCTCGAAATAATAATCCAAACAGGACTGCATTTCTCTGGCACTGTAGTTCGTTGCTTCAATTGGAATAAACGGATCCAACATCTCAAATGCCTGCAGGACAGAATTATAGTGGGAGGGAAAATACAATGCATGCATATCCACGGCTGCTGTACGTAGGCCTACATCCTACATAACATTCACATTACATTCCGTATTTACCGCTGCATAACGACCCCCAATGCATTGCCCCCTGCATAGCCCCATATATTGGCAAAACAGAAAAAGTGCTCAATGCATAGCCACCCCCTATGCATTGCCCCATACGTACTTAGAGTACCGAAGCTATCCGACGCATATTAAAAATGCAGACGCAGTCGCTTGATTTTTGGCACGAGTACTTTTGAGTTATTCAGATAGGTTTGTCAGCAATGAAAAATTTCTGGAAATTACGATCAGCTCAGCTCTACAATTCTTTCATACGTACCACGTACCTCTCTGCCTAATAGAAAGTACGGAAGACATGAGGGGTCGGGAATCGTTTCTTCGACTTCTTTCTGATCCAACGCCATCACACAGACTCCATTGCACTGCAAATTCGCATGCACCACATGAAACATACGTGCTGCAGCAGTAGTAGTAATTATTTCTTATGGGGCACATACAGTATATTCATTATGCGGTAGTTTGCATTATGCACGAATGCTACAGTATAAACATTTCTTACTCACCCAGTCATTTTGGAACATTTTGGTAAAATGTCGGTTGAGACTGACGTGACTGGCAGGGGCCTAGAATGAACTAACCAAAACAAATCTGAAGTGTATTTACCGGTAAAATAGCCCCCGGGGGATATAAATGGAAGGGAGTGATGGGGGTTATAAACTTACAAGCAGAAAGGGCAGAATGCCTGATTAAAGGCAAGGGGCCCCTAACACCATGTCCAACCTTCGAATTTTGAGTTCAAATTTTAGCATAAACTTTTTTTAAAAAAAAAACCGCTTTTCAAAATTCCTATCCGTTCAAGAGTTATCAGTGTGCAAAATTCAGTACTGAAGAGGATTTGGGAACCGCTACGGTAGGTCGGTTTTGAAAAGGGTTAGTTGTAAATACAGCGCCCTTGCTCCTGCTTTTGCTTTTGGGGCTTCTATTCTATCTTTACAGAGCCTGAAAAAATGTTTCCGACGGTCCGGACCACAGTCCATGCAGCCAATGTGCTGCATTTACAACTTAGCCCTTTTCACTAGCCGCGCAAACATATACCGTAGCGGTTCCCGAGGACCTCTTCAATACTAAAACTTATCGACTTTTATCGTCGAATAACTCGTGAACGGATAGGAATTTTGAATAGTGGTTTTTGGGGGCGCGGCGCTTAGCATAGGCAGAGGTGAACGTCTGTCGGTCGGTCTGTCTGTCCACCCGAAACTATGTATGTACATATGCACTGAAGATAGAACTGTGTGTGTAACAATTCAGCCCAGAAGGTGCACGCTAGATTATAAAGCCGATTCCTTGGCGCGCGTTCAGACAAACTTTCGCGGAAGGCGGAATAACATTATGATATTCTCGAGCTGTTCATAGTTATGCATGTCTACTAGCTTAGCTACGTATTACACATCATATGCTACATAAAGGCTTCCTATGCGCCTTTTATGCTGTGCTACGTACGTACTGTACATGCTTCCAAGTACTGTACATACAAGCTCGATGGGCGCAACGCCACCAGCTTTGCATGCAATGCAAGGAGGATAGAAGAAACGAACGTTTTATTTTATAGGGCCGATGTACAGTATGTGCAATACAGCATCTTGCCTACGCTCGTCTATAAAAGAAGTAAGGACACTTACATAAAGGCAGAATAAGCGAAAAGATTGATGAGATTATGACTCGCGGATGATTTAGCTAAAGCCACAATCTAAACCTGAGAGAGAAGTAAGCTCTGCTCTTTCTTGGTCATTGTACGCTTTTTTACATGGCCTTGCACGTTTGTACGATTTGGATTTTGTACTATTCTCGAAAAAAGGTTGCAGAAAAGAGTGCAAGTACTATGCATGTATGTACATACATATGCGAGCTGACAGAGATTGCAAGTATGTGCATGTGGAAGCTGACGGAGGCTACAAGTGAGGTACTGTAGGTGGTAGGTTAAGGTACGTACAAAGTCCTGGATGCTATGAATATGAATGCATCACGTGACAGCCTTGTATATTTTTTCATTCAATAGCTTAATAAGGAAATGATGCTAAAAGGAATGTTTTTTTAATATTTTTGAGAGGTGCGCGGAGGCATACTTTTTTATTTAGGTCAAAAGCACGTAATGTGTCAAGAAATGTCTGCAATGAACGCACATTTCGAGTCAATCATATCTGTATAGAAATTACACAGCCAGTTCGTTCCCCGCGCCCCCATATATTTTCCATCTTGGAAAATATACAACAATGGTTAGCAGCAACGATGGAAAGTTATTGTGAATGGCGTAGCCAGCTCTTGGCACAAATGGGCAGAAGGCTTTTTGGGTGGCCTTGTTTGTAAAATACTCGACTACAAATATAGTTTATGCTAAAATTGGTTTGAACTCAAACAAAATTCGAAGGTCGGTGTTGGGGGACCCCTTGCCTTTTAGAGACGTTTTCTGTAAGCATTGAGAGTAGCCTGTAGTATAGGCGGAAGGGGGGTACTTTTTGTGAATCGAGATAATATGGCTATCGGATTCCCCATCAAAAACTGCATATGTTGATGAAGTTTTAGGAAAAAATTTGTTCAGGCATCATCGAGATATTCATAGGTAAAGGTGGGCAGGTCGCATTTTTGCCGTTTTTCAACGTTTTTAGCCATATTTCAGCAACCGCAAGGCACAGAGAGCTACAATTTGGCGTGCGGAAAGATCCCATAGGGACCCAATTCGGGACCAATTTTGAGCCCAATCGGCCACCTGTGTGGCGAGATATAGCGTCACAAAGTGCATTTCTGTATATTTTGCACCTGTTGCAAATTTAGTTTTTTGAATACCACGGCGCAAATACATGCCCTGCACGGGGTAAAATTTTGACAGCAAGTAGAGAAGGGTTAGGCCTAAAAACTTTAGTACTACCGCAAAAAATCTCTATAATTGGAATTGGGACTACAGTCCTCTCGAATAGTGAAAAATGCAGCAAAAATTTTCCCGCCTTTTTTATTTTTCAAGATAAATGAGCAATGCCACTGAAACATTTTCCTCGTAAGTAGCCTATCTATGTAGAATTTTATGTAGATTTCAAAAATAAAATTGCTTTTCCAAAAAAATTTAACCCTTACCCAAAATTCACAAAAATATACTACTTTTGCAAAATTATATGCTAGGGGTTAAATTTTTTGGGAGAAAGAATTTTATTTTTGAAATCTACATCAAATTCTACATAAGATAGGCTACTTTCGAGGAAAATGTTTCTGTGGCATTGCTCATTTATCATGAAAAATAAAAAAGGTGGGAAAATTTTTGCTGCATTTTTCAATATTCGAGAGGACTGTAGTCCCAATTCCAATTATAGAGATTTTTTGCGGTAGTACTAAAGTTTTTAGGCCTAACCCTTCTCTACTTGCTGTCAAAATTTTACCCCGTGCAGGGCATGTATTCACGCCGTGGTATTCAAAAAACTAAATTTGCAACAGGTGCAAAATATACAGAAATGCACTTTGTGACGCTATATCTCGCCACACAGGTGGCCGATTGGGCTCAAAATTGGTCCAGACTTGGGTCCCTATGGGATGTATGTGTGTACCAAATTGTAGCCCTCTAAGCCCTTCGGTTGCTGAAATATGGCTAAAAACGTTGAAAAACGGCAAAAATGGGACCTGCCCACCTTTACCCTTGAATATCTCGATGATGCCTGAACAAATTTTTTCCTACAACTTCATCTACATATGCAGTTTTTGATGGGGAATCCGATAGGCATATTATCTCGATTTACAAAAAGTACCCCCCTTCCACGTACCATGCAACCGCTACAGAAAACCTTTCTTAATGGGAATGATACACTAGGGTTATACCATTATGTTTGGTTGGGGCTGTACCCGTAAATACGGCATAGCCACCAAGAGTGCTTACAAAAGTCTTGTCTTCTCTCTTGATCTGCGTGCTGTGAAATAGCGCGTTTCCGTGATCCACGGTGAGCAAAAGACGAAAACGGCCTTCTTTGGCCAGCCTCTTCAGCTCCTTCAGTAATACACCAACGCAGTCAGATGCGTAGCGGACGCGATTGATGCCCTACAAGTACGGGGAACACCGCCTTGCTAGTACACCGTTACATGGTCAACCTACATCACTTATACTACTACTATATAAAGTCACCCTAGGGACGCTAAGGATCTGAAGGTTGAGGCTAAGCTTATGCATAAGCTTAACCATAAAGGAAAGGAGGGTTGTCAGCAAACCTGGGGACGCTAAGGATCTAGGGACGCTAAGGATCTAGGGATGCTAAGGATCTAGGGACGCTAAGGATCTAGGGATTCTAAGGACTGAAGGTTGAGGCTAAGCTTATGCATAAGCTTAACCATAAAGGAAAGGAGGGTTGTCAGCAAACCTGGGGACGCTAAGGATCTAGGGACGCTAAGGATCTAGGGATGCTAAGGATCTAGGGATTCTAAGGACTGAAGGTTGAGGCTAAGCTTATGCATAAGCTTAACCATAAAGGAAAGGAGGGTTGTCAGCAAACCTGGGGACGTTAAGGATCTAGGGACGCTAAGGATCTGAAGGTTAAGCTTAAGCTTAGGCTTAACCATAAAGGAAAGGAGGGTTGTCAGCAAACCTAGGGACGCTAAGGATATAGGGATGCTAAGGACCTAGGGATGCTAAGGATCTAGGGACGCTAAGGATCTAGGGATGCTAAGTACCTGGAGACGCTAAGAGCTGTCTCTTAACCATAAACGAAAGGCTTATGTGCATGCCTTTGTCACATCAGCATTGCCTCTTATTTTTTGGCACTTAGGGGATCTAACCCAGCGCTTAGTGTCCCTGGGGCTACCCCCAAAATCGTTATTTGTGGGGGCGCGCGCACTTCCCAGCTTGTCTGTCACAATTCTGCCGAATTTATCTATGTGCTTTTACAGGAGCTGTGTACCTTACCAATATTACACTGATGCAGCTATTTGACTCTAATTTTGTATCATGTAGAACTTGACTCACTATTGTTTCCACTTCATTTTCCTCGTGGCAAGTTTTCTTACTCAGCTCATTTTCCTCATGGCAGCCTACTGTCCACAAATGACATCATAAACT